>JAJPUD010015583.1:0-36890 GCA_023553655.1 Myrmecobius fasciatus | reverse complement strand
CTCCCTTCAGGTCGGGTCCTCCTCGCCCCCACGAATTACTAAAGTCCTGCTGGCCAGGACACAGATTGCACAATATACAATTTAGAAAGCAAACATGTGTTAGATTAAGTTAGATATTAGAGAGAATTTTGCTTAAATACAGATTTAAATTTTTAATAGTAATACTATAATTTTAAAGATTAATGCACACATATCTCCAGGATCTTATGCTCAGATAAATTCACAATTGTAGCATATGCCTGTTAATAGTGATTCTAGTCTCATACAATTTAGAATCACATTTCCAATTTAAATATACACAAATTTGCAGCTGCTTCTTTGGGAGAAACTTTTTGAATGCCAGTTTTTTCCCAAAGTGTAAGCCTCCACTTTAAAACTTTCTAACATTCCAATTTGTTCTCTTGGAGCTTCCCAATTTTTTAAGGGACAGCAAACTGTTTGAGACCTGAGATGGAGACACAGGCCTGTACCTGAGGGTAAAATGGCAGTGGCTCTGATCTCTTCCTAAACCATGTGGATGGCTTATATCTTTATCCTCCTGTCTATTTATCTGGAGGGAAGGGACAAAGATCCTAAAAAGTGCTAAGTAGGAGCAGCTAGATGTTGCAGTGAATAGAGCACCAGCCCTGAAGTCAGGAGGACCTGAGTTCAAATCTGGTCTTAGACACTTAACATGTCCTAGCTTTGTGACCTTGGGCAAGTCACTTAACCCCAAAAGCAAAAAAAATATATATATATATGCTAAGTAAGCTGCTGCCCCAGCCAAGTGGAGACAGTCTTGTCTAGAGAGATAGGGAAGACTGCTTCTATCTCCTATCTAGGGAGAATTGAAAAGATCATATTCTACATCTTTGTGCTGAGGTGTAAAAAATGAGGGTTAAGAGATTCCCTGACAACAATGGGGTTCCTAGGCAAAAGAATTCGCAAACCCAAATGAATGAGGGAAGAGGTTGGTGGCAAAAAATGAGTTTATTTTACTGAGAAAACAACTTTCTCAGTGGCCAGATCCAAAAGGGAAGTAGCAAAGATTTGGGGTTCAGAGTTGTCTTTTTATTAGCTTTCTGAGGTTTGAGGCTGGGGAGATTAAGGGCTCATTTTTGATTCAATAGAGGGTGGTGATTATGCCCCAG
The DNA here is from genome assembly GCA_023553655.1 of Myrmecobius fasciatus. Classification (NCBI taxonomy): domain Eukaryota; kingdom Metazoa; phylum Chordata; class Mammalia; order Dasyuromorphia; family Myrmecobiidae; genus Myrmecobius; species Myrmecobius fasciatus. The sequence continues at coordinate 35,760 of JAJPUD010015583.1, read as the reverse complement.
GCCAAGCTCTCCAATTGAATTGAATGAGATTACTATCTGAGAGTTTCCCTAATGAACAGGAGGGTGGGGCCCCTCCTTTCCCACCCAGGATCACCCTTCCTCCAAAAGTCACAGTTTACATCACTTGGAATATATGAGTAAGATTTTAGGACTCTAGGAGTTGGGGACATAATGGGTCCCCATCTAAAAAGAAGCCGAGGGTGACTCCAGGTCATGGAGCCGGGAGAGGTGTTGGGAAGCATACCTTTTATTGCAGATACTATCTCACAAATGGAACCTAATCATCAAATCAAGGCATTGGCTGACAATTTCACAAATCTCTTTGAGACAAGCTAAAGAAGGGAGTGTCACCCTTTTTAAACTAGTAGTCTAGGAGATTAAGTCTTTATCTCTTGAAAATTTAACTTTTTTTTATTAAAGCTTTTTATTTGCAAAACATATGCATGCGTAATTTTTCAACATTGACCCTTGCAAAGCATTCTGTTACAATTTTTCTTTCTTTCCCCCTACCCCCTCAGCTAGATGGCAGGTAGTTTAATACGTGTTAATTATGTTAAAATATATGACAAATCGAATATATGTATACATATTTATACAGTTATCTTGCTGTACAAGAAAAATTGGATCTACAAGAAAAAAAACCTGAGAAGGAAAACAAAATACAAGCAAACATGAACAGAAAGTGTGAAAATGCTATGTTGTTGTCCATACACAGATCCTATAGGACTCTCCCTGCATGTATATGGTTTTCTTCATCACTGAACAATTGGGACTAGTTTGAAGCATTTCATTGTTGGAGAGAACCATGTCCATCAGAATTGATCATCATATAGTCTTCTTGTTGCCATATATAATGATCTCCTGGTTCTGCTCACTTCGCTTAGCATCAGTTCATATAGGTCTCTCCGGGCCTCTCTGAAATCGTCCTGCTGGTCATTTCTTTTTTTTTTTTTTTTAATTTTAATTTTTTTAATTTTTTAATTTTTAATTTTTTGCTTTTTGCTGAGGCAATTGGGGTTAAGTGACTTTCCCAGGGTCACACAGCTAAGAAGTGTCTGAGACCAGATTTGAACTCAGGTCCTCCTGACTTCAGGGCTGGTGCTCTAACCACTGCACCACCTAGCTGCCCCAATTTTTATTTTTATTTTTTTTTCATTTTATTTGCATAACATATGTGTGGGTAATTCTTCAACAATAACCCTTACATAGCTTTCTGTTACAAATTTTTCCCCCCAACTCCCCACCCCTCCCCTAGATGGCAGGATATCCACTACATGTTAATTATGTTAAAATATTGGCAAATCGAATATATGTATACATATTTCCAAACTTATCATTGTTGTGCAAGAAAAATCTTATCTACACAAAAATATATCAGATAAAGGAAACATAATGTAAGCAAACATCAATCAAGGAATATGAGAATGTTATGTTGTGGTCCACATTTCACATCCCTCTCTCTGGGTGTATATGGCTTTCTTCAGTGAACAATTGGAGGTGGTTTGAAACATTTCATTGTTGAAGAGAGCCATGTCCATCAGAATTGATCATCATGTAATACTGTTGTTGCTGTGCATGATGATCTCCTGGTTCTGCTCGTTTCACTCAGCATCAGTTCATGCAAGTCTCTCCAGGCCTCTCTGAAATCGTCCTGCTGGTCGTTTCTTACAGACCAATAATATTCCATAACATTCATATACCATAATTTGTTCAGCCATTCTCCAATTGAAGGGCATCTATTCAATTTCCAGTTTTTAGCCACTACAAAAAGGGCTGCCACAAACATTTTTGCACATGTGGGGCCCTTTCCTTCCTTTATGATTTCTTTGGGATATAAGCCCAATAGAAATGCTGCTGGGTCAAAGGGTATGCACAGTTTGATAACTTTTTGAGCGTAGCTCCAAATTGTTCTCCAGAATGGCTGTATGCGTTCACAGCTCCACCAACAATGCATCAGTGTCCCAGCCCTCCCACATCCCCTCCAACATTCATCATTAACTTTTTCTGTCATTTTAGCCAATCTGACAGGTGTAAAGTGGTACCTCAGGGTTGTCTTGATTTGCATTTCTCTGATCACTAGTGATTTGGAGCACCTTTTCATGTGACTATAAATAGTTTTAATTTCATCCTCTGAAAATTGTCTGTTCATATCCTTTGCTGCTGGTCGTTTCTTACAGAACAATAATATTCCATGACATTCATATACCATAATTTATTCATCCATTCTCCAATTGATGGGCATCTATTCAGTTTCCAGTTCCTTTCAACTACAAAAAGGGCTGCCACAAACAGTCTTGCACATGTGGGGCCCTTTCCTTCCTTTAAGATCTCTTCGGGATATAAGCCCAGTAGAAACACTGCTAGGTCAAATGGTATGCACAGTTTGATAACTTTTTGAGCATAGTTCCAAATTACTCTCCAGAATGGTTGGATCCGTTCACAATTCCACCAACAATGTATCAGTGTCCCAGGAAAACTTAACTTTTAAGAAAATGTAGGTTAGTTTAAAGCACAAAGAAAACGAGACTGTCACAGAGACTCTGAGAAACCAGACAGGCAGACACAGAGATAACACAGAAAGTGAACATTTTAAATCCTAGATAGCCAGATGTTACATTAGTTCTCCTTTGCAATGTGGGGGAGTGCAAACATCCCTAAAAAACCAAAATCCTATTCTCAAGTGGCCTCACTCATTCATCTAGCATCCTGGAGAGAACTGGGGATATGCAATTGTTCTCAGAAAAGGACACAGCCTATTTGGGAGGGATCCCCTTACTTTAGGTTTATCACTTGCCAACCAGTGAGCAAAATGATAATAAGTGTACTCTAAGATTATAGGGGTTCCTGGTTATACCCACCTTACTTGAGTAAGAAAAATATTGGGATATACATTTCTTATCTTTTGTGAAGGAGAAGGCCAGATGGCTTGGAGCACCAAAAGATGGGATTAGTGCACATGTCTGATTCCAGATTGCTATATATTGCAAATTGGTTGTGCAAGTACTTAAAGCCTGCTTGATTGGTTATTGAAGAGGACCAAAATGACATCACTCTGTTAGAGTTCAGTTACTGTGTGTTTGATTGTGGCTGATTAGACCACTACGAGCTCTGAATACTTTGCCACAGGTCAGACAAAAATAGTACCTATAAACATTTAGGGTGGCTTCTCTAACTTTTTTTGCATTACATACTTCTTTTGAGTTAATTCAATTCTGCTTTGCTTATAGAGTACAGCACCTTTTCTAATGAGGGCACGTCATTCTGGGTAATTCTGTGCTAGTGTCTCCCATGTCATATAATTGATTCTAAAGTTCTCAAAAGAGATATTGAGAGTATCCTTTATCACTTTTTCTGACTATCTTGTGAGCATTTGCTCTGTGTAAGCTCATAAAAACATAAAACAGTCCTTTTGGCAAGTGTATATTTGGCATTTGAATAATGTGGTCAGTCCAACTTTCTGTTGTTGTACTTTCTGCTTCATCTGAAGATGATCTGCTTTTAATGTCCTCAGAATTTGACATCTGTTCTTCTCTTTCACCATAAAAACTATCTATGGTCAGAGTTCTTTTTGCTTTTTTGCTCATTTCCTTTTTTTTTTTAAAGTTGAGGTCTGCTTTTAGAACAAGGGATTGTCCAAACTTTCTCTACAAGCCACAGTGGCTGCACTAGGTCAGTGCTGTGTGACTTCCAGTGCTGGGTTGGTATGGCCAGGTCCCATGAAATTCTAGCATGGGGGTTCACTATTTGCCTTTTATATTTGTTTGTTTTGGATGTCTTAAAACTACTCTGCTTGGGACAGCTAGGTGGCGCAGTGGACAGAGCACCAGCCCTGAAGTCAGGAGGACCTGAGTTCAAATTTGGTCTCAGGTACTTAACATTCCCTAGCTGTGTGACCTTGGGAAAGTCACTTAACCCCAATTGCCTCAGCAAAAAGCAAAAAACAACAACAACAACAAAAAAAAAAACCCAAAAAACTACTCTGCTGATCTACTGGCTTGCAATTAGGGCAGAGTGGCCAACACTGCTGTAGATTACTCCTGGTTGATTCTCCAGATGTGGGGAGCCCACTCCACCCTGAGACTGTGTGCCACCTGCACTCAGCATCTGTGCTCAGTCTGCTGTGACTTTGTATACATTACATTTCACTTTGCACTAGCTCATGAAATTCTTTCCAAGTTTTCTGAGAGCATCTTATTCATCTTTTCTTATAGTACAATAGTATTCCATCATAATTATATGCCACAATTTATTCATCATCCCCAATTGATAGGCATCCCTCCAATTTCCAATTCTTTGCCAAAAGAAAAGAGCCGCTATAAATATTTTTTTACATATTTTATACTTTCCCTTTTTGTGTTTTTATCTCTTTTGGGATTCAAACCGAGTACTGGTAGTGCTAGGCCAAATATTATGCATGATTTTATAATCTTAGGGCATGGTTCTAAATTGCTCTACAGAATGGTTGCATCAGTTCACAACTCCAGAAATGGTATATAATGTTTCATTTTTCCCTCATACCCACAAACATTTGTCATTTTCCTTTTTTATTCTATTAGACAATTTAATAGATATGAAATAGTATCTCTGAATTGTTTTAATTTCTATTTCTCCAATCAATAGTGAGCTAGAACATTTTTTCTCATATGGCTATAGATGGCTCTGAAAACTTCATCTCTTTTGATCATTTATCAATTGAGGAATGGCTCTTATTTTTATAAATTTGATTTAACTCTCCATATATTTGAGAAATGAGGGCCTGAATTAGAGACACTTGCTTCAGAATTTTTTTTTTCACAATTATGAATGCTAACTATATTTCTCTCCATCCTATTCTCCTCCATCTTGTTAATTCTATTCTCTCTTCTTTCACTTTGTTCCTCATCAAAAGTGTTTTGCTTCTGATAGCTCCCTCTTCCAATCTGCCCTCCCATCTATTAACCTCTCTAGCTCCCACCCTTCTCTTCTCCCCTTTCTCTCTTACTTTCCTGTAGAGAAAGATAGTATGTATGTCATTCCCTCTTTGAACCAATTTTGATAGAGTAAGGTTCACTCATTTTTCCTTACCTCCCCCACAGATATTGGGAGTGTAACAAATTACCAGCAGAAGATAATTTCAAAGATCTCCAGAAAAGGTCTGTTTCAATTGGGCATGGAGGGAGGCAGGCCAAATACAAGCAGATGGAGCACAGATGCTGAGTGTAGGCAATGCAGTCCCTGGGTAGAGTGTACTCTATGTGCCAGAGAATCTACGGGAAGGAATCTACAGCAGTGTTGGCTACTCTGCCCTGGTTGCAAGCCAGTAGATCAGCAGACTAGTTTTAAGACATCCAAAACAAATACAACAGGCAAATAGTGAACTCCCATGACAGAATTTCATGGGACCTGGCCATCCTCACCCAGAACTGGAATTCAACACAGCACTGATCTAGTGCAGCCAGTGTGGCTTGTAGAGGAAGCTTGGACAATCCTTTGCCCTAAAAGCAGACTCAACTTTTTTAAAAAATGAGGAAAAAAGCAAAAAGAACTCTGACCACAGATAGTTTTTATGGTGAAAGAGAAGAACAGATGTCAAATCCTGAGGACATTAAAAGCAGATTGTCTCCAGATGAAGCCCCAAAGGGTAATATAAATTGGTCCCCATCTCACAAGACTCTTTTGGAAGAAATTTAAAAGGATTTTAAAAGAGAGCTAGAAGAAAAATGGGAAAAGGAAATGAGAACTCTGAAAGAGAGTTTGGAAAAGGAAACAGAAATTATCTGAAGAAAACTCCTTACAAAATAGATTTAGTGAAATGGAAAAAGCATGTAACTCCTTTCAAAATAGATTTGACAAAATGGAAAAAGAAAACAACTCCCTGAAAAGCAGAATTTGCGAAATGGAAAAAGAAAATAACTCCTTAAAAAGCAGAATTTGTGAAATGGAAAAAAATCCATAGAACAAAACAACTCATTTAAAAATTCAATTGGTCAAATACAAAAAAACTAAAAAAGGTAAGTGAAGGAAATAATTCACTAAAAATCAGAACTGAACAAATGGAAATGAATGACTCAATGAGACATCAAGAATCAGTCAAGCAAAATCAAAAAAATGAAAACTAGAAGAAAATGTAAAATCCCTACTTGGAAAAACAACTAACATTGAAAATAGATCTAGGAGAGACAATCTAAGGAATATTGGACTTCTTGAAAACCATAATGAAAAAAAAAAAAGAGCTTAGACATTATCCTTCAGGAAACCATAAAAGAAAACTGCTGTGATATCCTAGAATCAGAAGATAAAATAGCCATTGAAAAAATTCACCCATACCTCCTGAAAGAGACCACATAATGAAAACCCCAAGGAATATCATAGCTAAATTTCAGAACTATCAGACCAAGGAAAAAATATTGCAAGCAGCCAGAAAGAAACAATCAAATACCGAGGAGGCACAATCAGCATTACCTAGGACCTAGCAGCTTCCACCTTAAAGGATCGAAGGGCCTGAAATCTGATATTCCAAAAGGCAAAGGAACTTAGAATGTAGCCAAGAATAAACTACCCAGCTAAATTGAGCATTTTCTTTCAGGGGAGAAGATGGACATTCAATAATACAGATGAATTTCATTTATTTCTGATGAGAAGACCAGGGCTGAACAAACTATTTGACCTCCATATATAGAACTCAAGAGAAGCATAAAAAGGTAAAAAGGGAAGAACTCTTGAGAACTATATCTCTGTTACACATATAGAGTGTTATACATAGAGAGTGTAGGTATAATTTGATTTTATTGTCATAATATAAAAAAAGAAACTAGAGGTGGAAAGGGGATTGTACTGGAAAAAGGGGAAAATTGAGGTAAAATAAGGGAAATTACATCCCATGAAGAGGCAAAGAAAACCTATTATAATTGAGGGAAAGAATTAATTTTTACTAATTGGAAACTAAATCTAATCCTAAAGAATGAATGGGTGAAACAGAAAATCATAGACACAATCCATAATTTTATCCAAGAGAATCATAATAATGAGACAACATACCAAAATTTGTGGGAAGCAGTAACAAGGGGAAATTTTATATCTCTAGATGCTTACTAGCATCAAATAGAGAAAGAGAAGATCAATGAATTGGGCTTGCAATTAAAAAAAGCTAGAGGGGCAGCTAGATGGCACAGTGGATTGAGCACCAGCCCTGAAGTCAGAAGGACCTGGGTTCAAATCTGATCTCAGACACTTAACACTTCCTAGCTGTGTGACCCTGGGCAAGTCACTTAACCCCAATTGCCTCAGCAAAAAAAAATAAAATAAAATAAAAAAAAAGCTAGAAAAAGACAAAATTAAAACCTCCCAATTAAATAAAAAACTCAAAATTCTAAAAATAAAAGGGGAGATTAATAAAATTGAAAATAACAAAACTATTGAATTAATAAATAAAACTGAGTTGGTTTTATGAAAACAACAAAATAGATAAACATTTAGTTAATTTGATTAGAAAAATGAAAGAGAAAAATCAAATTGTCAGTCTCAAAAATGAAAAGGGAGAACTTTCCACCAATGAAGAGGAAATTAGAGCAATAATTAGGAGTTATTTTTTCCAACTTTGTCAATAAATTTGATAACCTAAGTGAAATGGAGGAGTATCTACAAAAATATAGATTGCCTAGATTAACAAAGAGGAAATAAATTATTTAAATAGTCTCATTTTAGAAAAACAAATAGAACAAGCTATTAATCAACTACTTAAGAAAGAATCTCCCGAGCCAGATGGATTTACTAGTGAATTCTACCAAACAGTTAAAAAACAATTAACTCCAATACTACACAAACTATTTGAAAAAATAGAGAAAGAAGGACTCCTACCAAATTTCTTTTATGACATAGACATGATATTGATACCTAAACAAGGTAGGATGAAAACAGAAAAAGAAAATTATAGACCAATTTCCCTAATGAATATTGATGCAAAAATCTTCAATAAAATATTAGCAGAGATTACAGAAAGTCATCTCCAGGATAATACACCATAACCAAGTAAGATTTATACCAGGAATGCAGGGTTGATTCAATATTAGTAAAACTATTTGCATAATTGATTATATCAATAACCAAACTAACAAAAACCACATGATTATCTCTATAGAAGCAGAAAAAGCATTTGATAAAATCCAACACCCATTCCTACTAAAAAACACTAGAGAGTATAGGAATAAACGGTCTTTTCCTTAAAATAATTAGTAGCATCTACTTAAAACCATCAGCAAGCATCATATGTAATGGAGACAAACTAGAGCCATTCCCAGTAAAATCAGGGGTGAAACAAGATTGCCCACTATCACCATTACTATTTAATATTGCATTAGAAATGTTACCTTTGGCAATAAGAGAAGAAAAAGAGATTAAAGTAATTAGATTAGGTAATGAAAAAAAATCTGTGGGGGGAAAAACAAGATAGTTTACCTTTCATATCCATGGAGCAGGAAGGAAATTATTACTCTTTGCAGATGATATGATGGTATGCTTAGAGAACCCTAGAGAATCAACTAAAAACTACTAGAAACAATCCACAACTTTACCAGAGTTGCAGGATACAAGATAAATACACATAAATCATCAGCATTTTTGTATATTACCAACAAAGACCAGCAACAAAAGATACAAAGAGCAATTCCACTCAAAATAGCTGTTGATAATATAAAATATTTGGGAGTCTGTCTATCAAGGAAAAGTCAGGAACTATATGAGCACGACTATAAAACACTTTCTACACAAATAAAGTCAGATCTAAACAATTGGAAAAATATTAAGTGCTCTTGGATATGCCAAGTGAATATAATAAAATGACGATAGACCCTAAATTAATCTACTTATTTAGTGCTATACTAATCAAACTTCTAAGAAATTATTTTACAGAGATAGAAAAATAATAACAAAGTTCATCTGGAAGAACAAAAGGTCAAAAATTTCAAGGGAATTAATGAAAAAAAAAATACAAATGAAGGTGGCTTACCTGTAACAGATCTAAAACTATATTGTAAAGCAGTGGTCATCAAAATCAGTTGGTACTGGCTAAGAAATAGAGTAGTCAATCAGTGCAATTGGTTAGATTCGCAGGACAAAATAGCAATGACTACAATAATTTAGTGTTTGACAAACCTAAAGATCCCAGCTTATGGGATAAGAATTTGCTATTTGACAGAAACTGCTGGGAAAATTGGAAATTAGCATGGCAGAAACTAGGCATTGACCCACATCTAACACTGTATACCAACATAAGGTCTAAATGGGTTCATGATCTAGACATAAAGAATGATATTATAAACAAATTAGAAGAACATAGGATAATTTGCCTCTCAGATCCATGGAGGAGGAAGGAATTTGTGACTGAAGAAGAACTGGAAAGCATTATTGATCACAAAGTAGATAATTTTGACTATATTAAGTTAAAAAGTTTTTGTATAAACAAAACTAATGCAGACAAGATTAGAAGAGAAGCAATAAACTGAGAAAACATTTTTACATTCAAGTGTTCTGATAAAGGCCTTATTTTTAAAATATATGGAGAATTGATTCAAATTTATAAGAATTCAAGGTATTTGCCAGTTGATAAAATGGTCAAAGGATATGAACAGACAATTTTCAGATGAAGAAATTAAAACCATTTCTAGCCATATGAAAAAATACTCTTAATCACTATTGATTAGAGAAATGCAAATTAAGATAACTTTTAGATAACACTGCACACCTTGATCAATTGATCATCTTGATCAATTCTGATGTACCTGGCTCTTTTCAACAATGAGATGATTCATACCAATTGTTCAGAGAGAGGACTATGGGAACTGAGTGTAGACCACAACATAGCATTTTCACTCTTTCTTTTGTTGTGTGCTTGCATTTTGTTTTCTTCCTTAGGTGATTTTTTTATATTAAACATGGTAAAATATATGTTAAATCCAATTATATGCATACATATTTATACAATTATCTTGCTGCACAAGAAAAATCAAATCAAAAAGTAAAAAATGAGAAAGAAAATAAAATGCAAGCAAACAACAACAAAAAGAATGAAAATTTTGTTGTTGTGGTCCACACTCAGTTCCCACAATTCTTTCTCTGGGTGTAAATGGCTCTCTTCATCAAAAGATCATTAGAAATGGTCTGAATCATCTCATGGTTGAAAAGAGCCACATCTGACTTTTTTTTTAAACTGCTTATTGGTACCTACATCTTTTTTTTTTTAATTATTAAAGGTTTTTATTTGCAAAAAATATGCATAGGTAATTATTCAACATTGACTCTTGAAAAGCTTTCTGTTACAAAATTTTCTCTCCTACCCCTTTCCCCGTCCCCTAGATAGCAGGAAGTTCCATTTGGCAAAACTATTTTTAAAGGAATGGTTTTCTTCAGACAATTTCTGTGTTTCCTTTTCCAAAGCTCTCATTTCTTTTCCCCATTTTTCTTCTGTCTTTTAAGATTTTTTTTGAATTCTTCCGAGAGCCTTTTGAATTGGAGACCAACTCAACTCATATCACTCTTTGAGGCTTCATCCGTAGATGTTTTGCCTTTAGTGTCCTCAAGATTTGAGGTCTGCTCTTCCCTGTCTGTATAATAGCTATCTATGGTCAGCTTTTTTTACTTTTTTGCTCAGTTTTAAAGATTGAGGTCTGCTCTTAGGGCAAAGAGGAAATTATCCCAACTTTCCTCTACAGTGACAGTGTCTTCACATTGCCCTGGGGATGATGCTGTGAGCTTCCTTTTGGTGCTGGGTGGGTGTAGCAAAGTCCCATGTTATGTTGGGATTCAAGGGTTCACGATTTGCCTTCTATAGTTCTGTTGGTAGCTTCACAGCTAGTCTGCTGATCCACTGGCTTCTAAACTAGGACAGAGTAGCCAGTGCTGCTAAATTTTGGCTAAGAGCCTTCCACTATATTCCCCTAGTGCATGGCCTGGGCTTCCCTCTGCTGCACTGTGCCTGTGCTAGGGCACATTTCCCCTGCCTGATTGAGACAGACCTTTCTTGAAGTTCTTCCAAAATATCTTTTGCTGTAAATTTGTTATAAACCAAATATTTGTTAGTTCTGTCATTCCAAAACCTGTTTATAGGCTTGATCTGATGTTGATTGCAGGATGTCTAGGAAGAGCTCAGGAAAAGACCTGTCTACTCTCCACCATTTTGGCTCCTTTTTCTCTGTTTTCTTTTGCAACTTTGCTAATATAGAAATATGTTTTGCATTTCACATGTATAGTTTATATCAAATTGCTTTAGAAGAGAGGAAGAAAATTTGAAACTCAAAATTTAAAAAAATGTATGTTAACAATTTTTACTTGTAATTGGAAAATATTTAATGAAAGAAGTGAAAATATATTTAAAGTAATTACAAAACTCTTTTGCTGAACCTAATCTTTCCATAAAACAATGTTCCTTTTTTTTTTAAATACTTGTGTTTTATTGATGTTGGCATATGGCAGAGAGACATGTAATATTATTCCCTCTGATGTAGTAAAAATTAATATCATAGAGAGTATAATGAAGTTATACACATTGGATGTGAGGAGGCTCTAGCATATAACCGATAAAAAAACTCATAAAAGACAACAAATCATGCAAAGATTTAAATGACAGAAACTGAAGATAAACTTGATCATGTGGTAAGAGAGAGTGGTGGACAGATAAAATGCTCTACGAATACTCTTGAAGTACCTAGAAAGATCTGGGAAGGTTCCTGGTACATAAGGTAGAACTTCTGTGGTGAATTATGGGGAGAACATGGACATAAGTTGTATAGGAAAAGCAGGCATGCTTATATTTCTTCTACTTAGGGCTCAACAATATCATGGCACACAAAAATTATCCATCATCCCTGTAGCAAAAATGCACTTTCTTGAGGGTTTCTTAGATGGAAGGGAAGTCAAAGAGCTGGGGATGAACATCTCTTCAGATTAGGAATGTCCTTTGAAGAACTTAAAAAGCACTGAGCTACCTCTTCTCCATGAGAATGTGCTAGTTTTTCTAGGATCTCTGCAGCTCCTGAGATTTTGAGGATTAAATGATCTTAGATTCATAGCAATAGCAGTAACTTGGTACAACTATGCAGAAGATAACTTCAAGTCTTCTTCAGTGAAGTATAGTCTGTTTAACCATTGTGATAATTTCTTGGGCTTCTGAAATGTCATTCTCAGGGACTCCCAGTCCCACTGGGGTTGGGATTAATGTCAAGAGTAATTTTAATGGTCATTCATACTCAACTTTCTGGTTGAAAGAGTTGCAATAATTCTTTTCCAGCCTAGTTTTACTTGGTGGTAGAGACTTTAAGGTATTATAGTCCTTGATGGCACTGGCAAGTTCAATAGGAGTTTTAGGAGGAATTGCCACAAGAAGTTTGTTAACTAATTTCTTCCTTTTAAAAAATTATATTTTACTATTTTCCCAATTGCATGTAAAAATAATTTTGAACATTCATTTTTTAAACTTTCAAGTTCCAAATTTTCTCTCTCCCATTCCCTTTTTCTGAGATGGTAAGCAAATTGATATAGATTACATATGGGCAATCTTGTTAAACATATTTCCATATTAGTCATGTTGTTAAAAAAAAGAAACATGCAAAAAAGAAAAAAAAACCACAAAGAGTTAAAATAGTATGCTTTGATCTACATCCAGACTTTCTCAATTCTTTTTCTAGATATAGATAGCATGATTTTTTAGTATTCTTTAGATAATATAGAATATTTCTGTTAAGGACCATGCCTAAATGCGAAACCCCTAAAGCTTATAAAGGGTTAAAGGGGAGTGTAGCATTAAGGGGAAGTTCCTTTCTCCAGAAAGCCCCCACAGTTGTGATTCATAACACACTTGAAAGAATTGCAAATCAGCCTTTACTGACACAGATGTTGCTTGTGAATTGGGAATGAAATAAATCGAAGGCAAAAGGGAAGAGGAGAGATCAGAGATTGCAATTGCCTCTCAGTCATCCTCTCATATGAAAGGATCTATTCTGCTAGTCAGAATTAGATTCCCAGCAACCACTAGCAGGTTGCTCCCATAACATATATCATCTTATCATCCACAATAAGGAAGTTTTATTTCCTCATTGCCTATTCTAATTCCTTCAGTTTCTTTTTTTTTCTCTTATTGCTATAGCTAATATTTCTAATGCAACATAGAATAATAGTTGTGATAATGGGTGCATTTGCTTCAAGCAAATTTATTTGGAAGGCTTATCCTCATTAGAGATGATTCTGAAGCTTTTGGTAGATATTACTTGTTATTTAAAGGAAAACTTCATTTATTCCTGTGCTCCCTTTTTTTTTTTTTTTTTTTTTTTACTTCTTGTGCAAAATTTTCAATTGAAACGGGTACTGGATTTGATTAAAAGCTTTTTCTGCATCTATTGAAATAATCCTATGATTTCTATTAATTTTGTTATTGATGTAGTCAATTATGCTAATAGTTTTCCTAATATTGAACCAGTCTTGCATTCTGGGGATAAAACTCAACTGGTTATAGTGTATGATACTCACAATATATTGCTGTAATTTCTTTTTTAGTATTTTATTAAAATTTTTTTACATCAATTTTCATTAGGGAAATTGGTCTACAATTTTCTTTTTTTGTTTTCTCTCTACTTTGTTTAGGTTTTCAGCACCATATTTGTGTCATAAAAAGAATTTGGTAAGACTCCTTTACTTATTTTTTCACATAGTTCATATAGTACTGGAATTATTTTTTCTTTAAATGTTTAGTAGAATTAACTTGTAAACCCATCTGGTCCTGGATATTTTTTTTCCCTTAAGCAAATCATTGATGAATCTTGAAATTTGTTTTTCTAAGGTGGGGTTATTTAAGTATTCTATTTCCTATTCTGTTAATCTGAGAAATGTATATTTTTGAAACTATTAATCCATTTTGTTAAGATTGTCAGATTTATTAACATATAATTAAGCAAAATAGCTCTTAATAATTTCTTTGATTTCCCCTTCATTGATAGTGAATTCACTCTTTTAATTTTTGATACTGGTAATTTGGTTTTCTTCTTTCTTTTAAAAAAAAATCAAATTGGCCAATACTTTATTTTATTGTTTGTTTCCACAGAACAGGCTCCTAGTCTTATTTATTAGTTCAATTGATTTCTTACTTACTCCTTTGATTTTCAGTATTTCTAATGTGGTGTTTAATTGGAGATTTTTAATTTGTTCTTTTTCTAGTTTTTTCTAGTTGCATGCCCAATTTATCGATCAGTTCTTTCTCTATTCATATAAGCATTTAAGAGATATAAAATTTCCCTAAGTACTGATTTGAATATGTCCCATAAATTTTGGAATTTTATATCATTATTGTCATTCTCTTTGATGAAATTGTTGATTGTATGATTTGTTATTTGACCTAATCATTATTTAGGATTAAATTATTTAGTTTCCAATTAATCTTTAGTCTATCTTTCCATGGTCCTTTATCAAATTTTTTATTATTATTATTTTATATTATATATTGTTACATATAATTATTATTAAGATCTGAAAAGGTTGTATTTAATATTTCTGTTTTTATGCAATTGGTTGTGAGGACTTTTTATTTTTTGGGTTATCACTCAGAAAAGATGTATATTATTTTTCTATCCCAATTCAATTTACTCCAGAGGATCATATCTAACTTTTCTAAGGTTCTATTCACTTCATTAATTTTTTAAATTTATTTTTTTGATTAGATTTATCTACTTCTGACAGGGTAAGGTCCCCATCTAGTATCGTATTACTGTCAATTTCCTCCTATAACTCATTTAACTTTTTTTCAAAAAATTTGGATGCCAAATCATTTAGTGTATATATGTTTAATATTGATATTACTTCATTGTCTATGGTACCTTTTAGAAAGGTATAATTTTCTTTCTTATCTCTTTTAATTGGATCCATTTTTGCTTTTGCTTTGTCTGAGATCATAATCATTCTCCTTGCTTTTGTAACTGCAGCTGAATCTTTTCTAGTTCCTTACTTTTATTTTGTATGTGTCTCTCTTCTTCAAATGTGTTTCTTTTAAACAACATGTCAAAATCCAGTCTTCTATCCATTTCCATTTTATGGGCGAATTTATTTCCTTCTTATTCAGTTATTCTCTCTCTATGTCTCTCTCTGTTTCTTCCTTTCCTCTTCCTCTCCTTCTTCTCTTCAGTGTTTTGCTTCTGATTATTGCCTACCCAAATCTGTCATCTTAAGGATGAGGTATATAAGGGAAGTAAGGAAAAAAATTGGAATTTAAAATTTTTAAAAATGAACATTAAACATTTTTTTGGTGTGTAATTGGAAAAATATTATTTTAAAAAAGGAGGATTCTGGGAAGAAAATTCCAAATTCTCTAGATTTCCAAACAAACAAAACAAAATTGTGCCTCAGGGTGAATGTAGACTGATGAAAACAAATAAGAGTTGGGGCAGTACAGTGGTCCTCCTGGGACAATCAGAGAAGGTTGGGAGGAAAGACACCAGGACAAATATTACTAGACTGAAATGAAAACCTCTCTAGGCTAGCTCCCCTGAAACAGCAGGCATAGAGGCCTAGGGTTAGCTTACGCAGCCTCAGCCCTGAATGGGACCAGGTGAAGATATCTCAAAAAGTCTATCAGATGGAGTAGGTAAGACCTTAGGCCTAAAGTTCAGGAAATCACATGATCCCTATTCTCAGAGAGCTGTAGGGCAGAAAAGGTCAGACCCTAGACCATAGCTTCAGGAAATAATATGACCCACAGGAAGTAGACAGCATTGCTGACCTTTTCAGTACATCCAGTGAACCCAAGTCTTTTGCTATTTTTAACTGATTCACTATTTCCAGGTTTGCCACCAGACATATTGCTGGGAGATGGGAGCTGAGAGGCTCTGTGTCCGCTCAGTTGGTGCGCTTAGACCTCTCTTTGCAAGCACTGAATACATGCCTCCTGTTTGTATCTGAAGATGCCTCTGAGTAGTCAGTTTGAGTAAGGGGCTCTAGCACTGTCCCACACAGTTTATGGGGACTTGTTCTGGGATCTGCAACTTCCCAGAGAGATGGCTGTGGTTCTGAATCAAGACAGGCGCTGGGTTGGGTTTTCTCTGACCATCCTTGAGATCAATCACACCCTGAGCTTCACTTTCTGTGGAGTATGGGCCTGAAGAGAGGTGCCCAGATACAAACATCAACAACAAAACATACAAAAAACAAAAAAAAATCAAATATGCTGGAGCTACAAGTAGAATTGAACAAAACCTTTCTGTGGCTATAACAAAAGACCATGGGTCCTGGAATACAATATTCTGACAATCAAAAGAACCAGAGTTGTGGCTGGAAATATAACATCCAGCAAAATTATATATAATGTTGAATGAAAAAAATGGACATTCACTGAACTCTCATATTTTTAGCATTTTATCACAAACAAACTTGAATTCAATAGAAAATTCAACATATAAGAGCAAATATCAAAGACTAATTTCAAGGGACTCAATAAGGAAAAACTGTTTATATTTTAAATATATGTCTAAGATTGTGATTAATAATTTGGTAGTCTAAAAGAAAGACTGGGGTAGAGCCGAGTATGATGTGACTTCAGAAAGCAAAATCAAATAGGAAAAGAATATTTATGTTTAAGGATGAGCTGCAAGTGCAAGAACTAAAACAAAGGAATTAAATGGGAGAGGAGGGCTGGTAGTTTTTGTTGTTTTGTCCTTTGTTCTGGGAGGATGGTGACATTAGGAAGGTGATGCCATGACACACAAGTGTCAGAAACATGCTTTTGACACTGAAAATCAGATAAAATTCTTAACATTTCTGGCCAGAAGCAGGCTCTTCCTCAGAAAGAAGAATCACTAAGTGGGAGAAGCTTTATACTTGTTAGCTTGGTTCAGTCCTTCCTTTCAGAGAACAGATTGGTCCGTTATTTCTGGATTACCATCTTTATTATATGCCCACTATATATTTCCCCCTAACTATGTACAAGCATGTTCCCCCTCTGTCATTATACATCCCATGTTCAAAATTGGCAGAAAACTCCTATGGAGTGTATTGTTTAATATTCAATTAGCCTACTAAGTGGGGTTGTAGTTGGTCAAGTCATTGACACCAAGTAGTTTGGGCAGGATCACCTATTATGTTAAACTTGTGGCTGTCTCAAAACCACAAGATTTTCTGATTGGCTGAATCTACCTGTGCCTTTCTAGTTCCCGGGTTTCTTGTTTGCTCAAGGCTTCTATTGATCACTTAATTGTTCCGTGGAATCCTAATCTTCCTTAACCTCTTAATTCTGAAAACCTCTCGGTTAGTGGTATCCACTATCCTACACTACCTTGAAGCACTGTGGAAACCCAACTTTTCAATATTTCTCACACAAGTGAATTGGATTTAAGTAAGGGAGGGCTGTGCAAGGTCACCTACCTCACTTTCACCTCCAGAGTCATCTAGGTCCAGTGGCCAGATATAGATCAGATCTAGATGGCCTTGGATGCAGTGGGAGACCTTGGCCTTTTTAAGATAAGGTCTTCAACAGGTCTTAGTTTCACTGAGGTTGCAC
The DNA here is from genome assembly GCA_023553655.1 of Myrmecobius fasciatus. Lineage (NCBI taxonomy): Eukaryota > Metazoa > Chordata > Mammalia > Dasyuromorphia > Myrmecobiidae > Myrmecobius > Myrmecobius fasciatus. The sequence goes on along the minus strand of JAJPUD010015583.1, from coordinate 18,254 downwards.
CCATTCCTTGATTGTGATCAAACTATGTTCTAAATGGACCAGTAGATCAGAAAGTTTAGGGAGGCTCACAATTCACTTCCTGAGTGAAGCTGCCCATGATAGGATGAAGTCAGGTCTAGAGTGACTGCTGGGCAAGTGTCCTTTCCCTGGCAGCCACTCAGGACTGTGTGGAAGGGGTACCAGACTCCCTTTCCCAAATTAACTAATCAGAGACATCTGGGCCTGATTTGAGGGCCTGACCTTTAGAGATTACATGACTACCTGCAACCTAGGGTTTAAGACTGGGAATAGGGATCATGTGACTTCCTGAAACCTGAGCCCTAAGACTTCACCTTCCTGCTCTAGGTATAGGGATCATGTGACCCAGGCCCAGTCTCAATCCTGAGAAATTCTTCATCCAATCCATCTTATTCAGAACGATGAGGGAAAGACCTTGATGAAAGGAAATCACAGATCCAGCCTCTCAAAAGGATAGCAAAGGGAGGTGATCCACCCTGCTGTGGAAACCTGTCCAAGAATGATTCTTCCAGAGAGGGATAGGGCTTCTGCCAGCGCTCGTTATCTCCTCCTTGCTTCCCTGGCTTCCTTCAGGTCCCAGTTGAAAGGCCAGTTTCTACAGAAAGCCCTTCTGATCCCCTCTTTTTTCAAGCCCCTTTTCTCTCGGCATTTGAACTTGTTTGTATATAGTTTCCACATTGTCTTACCCATTAAACTGTGAGTTTTTGCCTTTCTTTGTATCCTAGCACCTAACACAGTGCCTGGTAATACAAGAAGGTGCTTAATAAATATTTATCGACTACATACTGCCACAGGACTGAGGAACTAATATCTAGGCTTAGGACAAGCTTCTCCTGACCTGCCTCTTCCTACTTCCCAACCCCATACTGGGGTTCAATCTGAAGGGCAATGGACTTCACCTTTGTTGTTTCAATGCTCTTGTGACTGGGAAAATTTGCTCAGTACACATGTGATTAAGAAAGTGTTGAAAATTTTAGTAACTATGTCATTTTAAAATAAGTTAATCTAAACTACAAAGACACAAACCAAAAAATTGTTGGCCTTGGAATAGATGACATTTTATTATCCATTAGGAGCCTACATGGTGCAGAGTATATAGGGTCTCAGTGACTACAGTTGGGGGTCGGTGGGCTTGGTGTTGGACCAGGGGCCTGCTAGGGTCCCTTCTTGTTCTTGGAGTCAGAGATGGTCAGTGCAAGGGGCCCTTCACTTGTGTGGGCGAAGACATCAATAGCTTCATTTGGGGAGGGAGAGGCGGGGATGGAGATGTCGGGTCAGGTGACCACTCAGATCCCTTCTTGGACTTTTGGTTTGTCATAGTGCAGGGGGGCCATCTGGAAGGAGCAGTTGGTTGTCTTTTGACAAGTTTCACCTGTCCATTCCTTGTTCAGGTGAGTGGCACAAGGCAGTGTGATAGACATTCATTATCACTTCCCTCAGTTTCATGATTTTTATGTCATGCAGGATTCTGAAATAAAAGGTTTTTGGCAGCATCTGCATATTGCTTCCTGCTTCAGTTCTGAAATCTTACTTTAGGAATGGCTTAAAGAGGGAAGGTTCAGGTGGGGGGAGAAGATAAGGGAAGGATCCTTATGGTGGGGGGAGATAAAATAATAAAATAAGATAATGGGTAGAAATAAACTAGAATTGTTAGCAGGGCTAGGAAACAAGAGAAAAACACAAACACAATAACAACCAGAAGTAGAATCTATTTATCATTTATTTTTTGCTGAGACAAAGGTTAAATAACTTGCCCAGGGTCACACAGCCAAGAAGTATTAAGTTTCTGAGACCTTGAACTTAGGTCCTCCTGACTTCAGGACTGATACTCTAAGAAGTAGAATTTATTAGGAAAAACAAAATAGAGATAGTAACCATTGATTTCAGACAAAGTCAAAGTTCAAAAAGATTTACTCAAGAGAAATCTACATTATAGCTCAGGTTTATTAACATTGTTTTAGATGTATGTATGTGTATGTATATATGTGTGTATTTATATGTATGCATCTTGGGCATTATGTAATATCTATATATATATGAGTGAGTACATATGTGAACATATGCATATATTATACCTATGTATGTATTTATGTTTGTATATATGCACAATATCTGCGCTTACCTGTAGCCTGCTTGAGAGGAGGGGAAATGAAAGGGGAAAAATGAATAAAGTAAAAAGAGTGCATAGCAGAGAAGAAAATAAGGAAACAAAGAAAAGATGAGCAGTCGTGAATATAATGTCTTCTATTACTATATATGTTTTCTTGAAATGGAAATTTATTGTTGTGTATTTTGAATCCTCCTTTATTTTCTGCTATGCACATGATACTTTATTTCTTTTTCTGTTTTTTCTTATTTTGTATTTAAGTTTTAAATAAAACAAAAAAAAGTGTTCCTTATTAAAACAACAACAACAACAACAACAACTAAGATCTTGGTAATTAGTCCTATCATTTCCTGCAAATAGAGGGAGAAAAAAAAAATGGAAGCAATATCAGATTTAATATCCTTGACCTTAAAGATCACTGCAGACTATTACTGCAGTCATTAAAGGAACTTGCTCCTTGGAAGGAAAGGTATGGAAAATCTTGACAGCATACTAAAAAGCAGAGACACCAACAAAAGGTCCATAGAGTCAAAACTATGGTTTTTAAAATAGCAATGTATGGCTGTGAGAATTGGAATATAAGGAAAGCTAAGTATTATAGAACTGATGCTTTTAAATTGTAGTGCTGGAGAAGACTTTTGAAAGTCCTGTGGCTAGCAAGGAGACCCAAATCATTCAATATTTAAAGAATTTAATTCAGGCTATTCATTGTGAGGGAAATTGTTTTTCTATCATATTAATAACCAATTATTAAATTAGGATTAAGTTTCTTAATCTTTATTTCTTTATTTGGTGAGCAGCCCCTGTACATTAGTCAGTCTCTGAAGGACAAGCCTGATATATGCTTGGCCTAATCCTTGAGATAGATACTCTGTGATCTTGAGAGGGACCCCATCCAATTTGGAGACCTTTCTTCTATTTAGAATGTAAATAAAATCTAATCTAAATTAATTCCAGCCTCAAAGCATTAAGCCTATGTTCTTGTATCCCTCCATTGGAGTTAAGGATAAATGAGCTCATAAAGCAGAAAACAAAGCATAGTGATTTGAGTAGAAATGGATTCTGTTGTTCAGATTACTGGAAGTGGCTGAATCTCATGATCAAGCCATGATCTCAGTAGGAGGAGCTAAGACTTTTAGGCCACCTCCTCATGAATAACAATTCATGTGCCTACCTCTCATTAATTGCTCACTGATCAGTGTTGATTTTCCAGCTGTCAGGCACTCTTCTAAAAATATTGAAGGCATGCAATGTTTCCATTAGATGTCTGAGGGAAAACTGCTGACCATCAATTTCTTTCTTTTTTTTCCTGAGGCAATTGGGATTAAGTGACTTGTCCAGGATCACACAGCTACATCAATTCATTTCTGTTGAGATAACAAATTTATTCTCTCATTAGTTTACAATGCCATAAATTTCTGTAAAGGAAAGATCTCTTCCCTTTTATCTCTTTCCATTTGTATTCCCAATCTATCCAGAATTAGGAAGACAAAGATGAAATATCTTTTTGAAAACATTTAAATTTTCAGCATAAAAAGTTCCTACTATTTTTCTGCCTATTCTTGAAACTTATCTCCCATTGAAAATTTCCTCAAAGGATCAGAGAAACTTCCCAAGTTGCTTTAGGTTAACCTAAGCATACATGGTGATTTACAGTCAAAAGATCCTTCCTGAAATCAAGAATGTTTTATTTCAATTAATACAATCCATACATATATTTCACAATTTAACTAGATCAGGAGTAGATTTGATCAGAAATAATGTAACTTTTGAATCTACATGCAATTTCCACAAACCAGAATTACCAGAACCAGACCAGAGTTACTAGACTCTGAAAGATCCCATGATGATCACTGAATACTGAAGGTATAATTGAGATGTCAGAGTTATATCATTAATGATAGGGATCCTGCTGACCACTTAAGATTTACATTAAACCAGATCAGATCAGAGTTACTCAGGAATTTAGGCAGGGAGGTTAGCCAGGATGATACAGTAATTACAAATGACAGATAGACAAATACACAAATTTATCTATTTCTGAGATTTTTCAGAATAGGACTACAATTTTACTGGACAGCTGATTTTTCCTGCTTATAAATCTCCTTAGTAAAAATTCTACCTCATGCATACTGAAGGGTTATTGGGCTAGAAAACTAAGTTTATATCCAATCTAGTCTGTCCCATCTGGGTTTACCAATAATTGAGGTAAAAAATATGTTAGGGTCTGTCTACATTATTGCTGTCTATCACCAAATCAATGATGCATAGAGAATAACTGTTGTTTTTGTCTGTAGAATTGCATTCATGTACCACAATTTGTTTAGCCATTCTAAAGTTATTTAAAAACAACTAGTAGGATCATTTTCCTGCCTTCTGTTGGAGCAAATCTAAAGCTAGGCATGATAGACTCCATGGCTTAATCTTCAATTACTTCAGATGACAAAGTTTATTGCAGGGCAAAGCATGGTGAACAAGGAGATTAGAAAGGGGATAGGATTGTGGGGAGAAAAGGACAAAAGTGAAAATGATTCTTACAGTGTCCTTTCTTTTATGGAAAGGGGAACTTTTTCTTTTCTGTTATAATTTCTTATGAAAACTCTGACACTATATTACACATATGGGATTATTATATTGTTCCTCAGCAAACAGTAGTTGATTCAATTCCAAATTTCTCATGCATGAATTTGTCTGTTCACCTGAACATCATTGTATCTGAGAAATTTGAGAAGGTGATAAACTCACTCAGATCAAGGACGTGATTCTAGGTTACTGAATAGGTTCTCTGGACAAGACTTTATGAAAGAAAGGAAAGAAGGAAGGAAGGAAGGAAGGAAGGAAGGAAGGAAGGAAGGAAGGAAGGAAGGAAGGAAGGAAGGAAGGAAGGAAGGAAGGAAGGAAAGAAGAAAGGAAGGAAGGAAGGAAGGAAGGAAGGAAGGAAGGAAGGAAGGAAGGAAGGAAAGAAGAAAGGAAGGAAGGAAAAAAGAGGAGAGAGGAGAGAGAGAGAAGAAGAAGAAGAAGAAGAAGAAGACAGATGAAGGAAGGAAGGAAGGAAGGAAGGAAGGAAAAAGAAAGGAAGGAAGAAAGAAGGAAAGAAAGATAAACAAACAAACCCCCCCCAAGAAATAAAAGAAAAAAAAGAAAATAGAAGCTGCTGTGGGCTTTTTTATGTATGCAATGTTTACCTGATTAATAGGATTATTGGGTTAGGATCTAGGTAGATCAGTAGCTCTACCTAATCAAGCTCCAACTTGTTTCTCTAAGGAGTAAAAGACTGACATTGATTACTATCACAGAAGGAATGTGGTTTTATTAGTTTGATCCATCAACAAGAAAAAGTCAGTGATGATTGATGTGTATTTATGTTTTTTTTTAAGTTTAATATTCTAAAACACAGTATTTAAGAAAACTCTTTGAGAAACGAAGTATGGAAAGTAGAGATATTTGATCAATTTTCAATTACTAAGAGAATAAAAAAACAGATTGGATGTTAGAAAATTTGGAATATAGTTGTCACTCTGCTATTAACTATCTATGGCTTAGAAAAAATTGATTACCTTAATTTAGTCCATGTATAAAATAAATATGCCTGAGTGTCTAATTTCACTTGCTAGTCATTTAAATCTTAATTAAATAGAATCATTAATTTCTTTTCCAATTCTAATTTTGAATGAATTATTTTCTTTTGTGTACTTTTGTATCTCCTTTTCCATTTGTCCAATTCTACTTTTTAAGGAGTTCTCCTCAGTGAATTTTTGCATATCTTTTTCCACTTGGCTTTTTCTGCTTTTCTAGGCCTTCTTCTCCTCAATGATTTTTTGGGCCTCTTTTTACTATTTAGTTTTGTCTGTTTGTTGAGGTGCAATTTTTTTCCCCAGTAATTTTTGTGTTTCCATTACTGACTGTTCATTCTTTTTTCAAAATTTTCTTGCATCATTCTCATTTTTTCCCCATTTTTTTTCTCTCCTCTTATTTGATTTTTAAAATCTATTTTTAGGCTCTTCCAAGAATTATTTTTGGTTCTGGGATCCATTCATATGAGTGTAGAAAATGCAACATAAATTGACTCAAATTTATAAAAATTCAAGCCATTCTCCAATTAATAAATGGTCAAAGGATATGAACAGAGAATTTAAGTGATAAGTTGAAACTATTTCTAGTCTTATGAAAAGGTGCTCTAAATCACTATTGATAAGAGAAATGCAAATTAAGACAACTCTGAGATAATACTACACACCTGTCAGATTGGCTAAGATGGCAGGAAAAGATAATGATGAATGTTGAAGGGGATGTGGGAAATCTGGGACACTAATACATCATTGGTGGAGTTGTGAACTGATCCAACCTTTCTGGAGAGCAATTTGGAACTATGTCCTAAAAGGCCTATCAGACTGTGCATAACCTTTGATCCAGCAGTGTTTCTTCTGGACTTATATTCCAAAGAGATCTTAAAGGAAGAAAAGGGACCCAAATGGGTAAAAATATTTGTGGCAGCCCTTTTTGTAGTGACAAGGACCTGGAAACTGAGTGGATGCCCATCAATTGGAGAATGGCTGAATAAATTATGGTATATGAATGTCATGGAATATTATTGTTCTGTGAGAAACGACCAGCAGGATGATTTCAGAAAGGCCTGGAGAGACTTGCATGGATTGATACTGAGCGAAATGAGCAGAACCAGGAGATCATTGTACAAGGCAACAACAAGATTATATGAAGATCACTTCTGATGGACTTGGCTCTTTTCAACAATGGGATGATTGAGTCCACTTTCAATGATCTTGTGATGAAGAGAGCCAGCAACTCCCAGAGAAAGGACTGTGGGAACTGAGTGTGGATCATAACATGGCATTTTCATTCTTTTTGTTATTTGCCTGCATTTTGTTTTCTTTCTTATTTTTTTCCCCTTTTTGATCTGATTTTTCTTGTGCAGCAAGATAATTGTATAAATATATGTACATATATTGGATTTAACATATTTTTTTTTTAAACATGTTTAACCTATATTGGATTGCTTACCATCTAGGGGAGGGAGTGGGCACACAAGGTTTTACAAGGATCAATGCTGAAAAAATATCCATTCATATGATATGAAAATAAAAGGCTTTAATTTAAAAAAAACAAAAAAAACCCAAAACCGAAAATACAAGATAGTCCTAGTTCCAGAGCCATTAAAGGGACCTCTATAATCTCCTTCTGAACAATTGTTTGATCCCTTTACCCTCTGTGGGCTGAAAGCTCCTGAATACTCAACTACTGCTGATTCATTTGCCTCCAAGGCCATTGCTGGTTTGCTGGGGGCACTGCCTGTGCTGGTAATGCTTGCACTGTATGGGCTCTTTTGTCATCATGGTTTTATAAATCTTTCCTCCTGAATTTCTACATTGTCTTGGACTAGAAACTTGTTTCATCCCATACTTTTGTGAGTTCTTCCCCTTCAGATTTCATTTTGAGACATTTTAAAAAGTTGTTTGGAGGGGAATTTATGAAAGGTCAGTTGAGTCATTGCCTTTTCTCTGTCATCTTGACTATGCCCCTCTCATGGTTAAGTATTAAAAATTATTTTTTACAATGTAATCATCATATAAATTATTCTCCTGGTTTCTGCTAATTTTATTCTGAATCAACTCATACAAATCCTTTTGGATTTCTTGGATTATTCTTTTCATCATTTCTAACAGTGCAATAATATTTCATTATATTCATGTACCAAAATTTGTTTACCTGTTCCCCAACTTATGGTCACCCACTTTATTCCTCAGTTCTTTGTTACTATGGAGAAGATAGTGATGAAGAAAAACAAATTCTTGTTAGAATAATCCTAAACTGCTATTGTATAAACAAATATTATAAAGATAATTTTATGAGGAAGACATTTAGAGAAAAGAATATTGAGTGATGATGATAAGGCTGAAAAACTTTTCAGAGATGGAGATAGCACACAGAAGATAGAAAATAAATGGAGGTATCTTCTTTCTTTATGAAATTATAATCTATTATAATCTTGAAAAAAAGATGAAGATTACTAATGAGAAACTTTATTTGTTTTCCTGAATAAGCTAAATATAATGGGATTGCCTAATTAAAAAAAAATGGTCATATCTCTAAAGTTTGAAGTGACTGATTATGATTTTAAAAATGATTGCTTTTTTACATTATCATAATATCCCCCAATATATCTCTTCCCTCCTCTTCAAAAGTGTCATCTCATTAAACAGAGTAGTATGGTTGTTCTTTCCATTTCCATTTTATACTGATTATGCACATTATTTGATTGGCTCTACTTACTTCACTGGATATTTTTCCATGCTGTTCTCTGTTCATCCCTTAGATTATTTTATAGAGCATAATAATATTTGGTTACATTCTGTATCACAATTTGTTCCATTATTCCTCAATTAATGACCTTCTACTTTGTTTCCAATTCTTTGGTATCACCAAAAAAAAGTATCAATGAAAAGTTGCTCTGCTATAAATATTTAAGAGTATATGGGTACTTTCATCTTATCATTGGTTTCCTTGGGACATAAGCTCAGTAATGGTTCAAAAAGTGTAGACATTTTGGTCACTTAATCTGCATAATTCATAAATGCTTTCCAAAATTGTGTGCTATTTCACAGCTATACCAATAATGTGTGCCTGGGTTGTTTTGGTTTATATTTCTTTTATTTTTAGTGATTTGAAACATTCTTTTGTTTGCATACTTTGCAGTTCTTCTTTTGAGAACTGTTTGTTTACATACTTTGACCTGTCAGAGACTATAGCTATATCTATATATCAGTATCAATGTTGATATATAATTAAAAGATATAGATATGTAGATATAGCTATACAATCAATAGATATAGTTATATAACCAATAGCTAGTCTCACACATTCATATGCGTATATACACATATACACACAAACATATATACTAATTGCTATTCTCCAACAGATCAAAGAATATGAATATGTGCATATATTTATACATATGCATTATATGTATATGATACAGATATGCATATGTAGTTATAATCTTTATATCTATATTTCTTGGATATCAGAGAAATTGATACAAAGACTTTTGCCTCTCCCCCTTCCCCATTTGACTGCTTCACTTTTTATCCTAGGCATACTAATTTTGTCTGAGAAGAAGCTTTTCTCTAATCTATGGTCTCTTTTATCTTTTGTAATTGCCTTTATCTCTTCTTTGGTTATTATCGTCTCAATCCTGGTCTATTGAAACAGCCTTTTTATTTGTCTCTCTGCTATAAATCTTTCCCCACTCCATTCCTAAACTCAGTCAGTTGTTAAAATTAGCTCTTAAAGTACAAGTCTGATTATGTTACTTCCCTATTTAATAATTATTGGCTCTAATCTATTTGGTATTGAAGACCCTTCATAACATTTTTATTTTCTATTCTAATACCTATTCTAATACTTCTCCCTTCCACATACTGTGTGAATCATTGACACTGGCCTTTTTAAATTCCTTAAGCAGGACATCTATCTACTGGCTCTAGGGATTTTCACCGACTGTCCCCTCATGCCTAGAGTACTCTCACTTTGCCTTTTCAATCTCCTGGCACCCTCAAATCTCAGATAAAATTCCACTATCCACAAGAATAATTTCCTGATTTTTCCCTATTTGTCTTATATAGTTTGTGTGTACATTGTGGGTCCCTCCTCAAAAGTGCTTTGTTTCTGACTACTGCCTCCTCCTAAACTATTCTTCCTTTTATCAGCTCCCCTCTTTTTCTTATCCCCTTCCTCTTCTAGTTTCTTGTAGGATAAGATATTTCTGTATCCAATTGAGGTGTAGATTATTAGTTGTTTGAGCCCATTCAAACTCAAAAAGTAAATATTCTCCATCCTGAATCTTTCCCTGCACTTTAAATGTTCTTTCATGCTTCTTTTACATGAGATAATTCTACCTCTTCCTTCTCCCTTCTCCCAGTTCATGCTGCTTTCTCACCTCTTAATTTAATTTAATTTTTTAGATGTCATAAGTCAACTCACACCTCTGTTCTCTAGGGGTACTCATTCTAGGTGCCCTTACAATGATAAAGTTCATTTGAATTACAAACATAATTTTTACATTTAGAAATGTAAATAATTTAACCTTTTTGAATTTTTTACTTTCTCTTTTCTGTTTATCTTTTTATGCTTCTATGACTATTGTATTTGAAAGTCAAAAATTTTATTCACTTCTGATTTTGCTATCAGGAATCCTTGAAAATTCTCAATTTCTTTAAGTGTTCATTTTTTCCCCTGAAAGATTAATTTCACTTTTGCTGGATATGTGATTCTTGGTTGTAATCCTAGCTTCTTTGCTTTCTAGAATATCATAATCCAAGTTCTTTACTGCTTTAATATAAAAATTTCTAAATATTTGTTATCCTGACTATAGCTCCATGATATTCTGGCTGCTTGTAATATTTTTCTCCTTCATCTGAGAGCTCTGGAATTTAGTTACTAGGAATTTTCATTTTAGGGCCTTTTTCAGAAGGTTATCAGTGGGTTCTTTGGATTTCTATTTTATCCTCTGATTCTAGGATATCAGACAACAATATATAATCCTATCCTTCCTAGAACTGTTAACCAGAGCTGGATAATGGAGAGTGGAGTTGCCAATGACACCTGGTCTTGTGGCTAGTGCTTGCACAGGAGTCCTCTGTAATATTTTCTGATCAAATGTTCAACCCCTTTACTCACTATGTCTGTAAGGGGAGTGCTCCTAGTATAGCTTTTGCTGCTGCCACCATTGCAGCTACCTCCAAGACCCATAGCTGATGTTACTACTATCCTCTCAGCTAACCCTCATTCCATTGCTATAGAACTCTTCTGATCTTTCATACTGTTGGATTGTGATTTGGGGGATTAAGTTTATAACCAATATATGGTTATATATATATTTGTATATATATGGGACAAGTAGCAGCACAAAACATAGAAATGGGTAATTTTTTTTTAATTGAAGCTTTTTAATTGAAAAACATATGTATGGCTAATTCTTTAACAATGGCTCTTACAAAGCTTTTCTGTTACAAATTTTCCCCCTCTAGTCCCCACCCCTCCCCTAGATGGCAGGAAGTCCACTACATGTTAATTATGTTAATGTTAAATTGAATATATGTATGCATATTTCCACGCTTATCTTGCTGTGCAAGAAAAAATCGTGTCTACAAGAAAAAAATCTGAGAAAGGAAACACACTGCAAGCAAACATCAATAGAGAGCATGGAAATGTTATGTTTCACATCCCTCTCTCTGGGTGTATATGGCTTTCTTCAGTGAACAATTGGAGGTGGTTTGAAACATATCATTGTTGAAGAGAGCCATGTCCATCAGAATTGATCGTCATATAGTACTGTTGTTGCCGTGTATAATGATCTCCTGGTTCTGCTCATTTCACTCAGCATCAGTTCATGCAAGCCTCTCCAGGCCTCTCGGAAATCATCCTGCTGGTTGTTTCTTATAGAACAATAATATTCCATAACATTCATATACCATAATTTGTTCAGCCGTTCTCCAATTGATGGGCATCCATTCAGTTTCCAGTTTCTAGCCACAACAAAAAGGGCTGCCACAAACAGAAATGGGTAATTTTGATTGCATAAGGATAAAATGTTTTTAAACAAAATCCCAGTGGAATTCTTAAAAAATGTATTCATCAAAATGCCAATAAAATGTTGTTCAGTTATTTTTCAGTCATTTCTGACTCTTTATGACCTAATTTAGTGTATTCCTGTCAAAGATACTAGAGCGGTTTTCCTTCTTCAGGTCGTTTTATAAATAAGGAATCTGAGACAAATGTGTTAGTGACTTGCCCAAGGTCAAGCAGCTAGTAAGTGTCAAAGCTGGATTTGAAAAGAGGAGTTCCTGACTCAGGGTTCCTACCACTGTACCACCTAGCTGCCCACCGGTAGAATATATAATTTGGTGAAATAAAATTTGTATGGAATAGAAAGGTCAGTATATTGAGGAAAATCATGAAAAATAAAGTGTAAGAAGAAGGTCTTGAATATTCAGATCTTAAATTATACTAAAATTAACAATTGCCAGAACCACTGTAAGTGAAAGAAAATATTCATGGATAGTAATAAGATGGAATTGAATGCATACTAAATGCCTATCAAGCAACTCAATAATAACAAGACTGAAATTATATAATATAATTTTTTATTGTCTACACATTCATTTTGGGAGAGAAAAATCAGAACAAAAGGGAAAAAACATGAGAAAGTAAAAAAAATGAAAATAGTGTGCTTTGATCCACATTCAGTTTTGATAGTTCTCTCCCTGGATGCATCATTGAGATCATCACAAAATCTTGATGTTGCTGTGTATAATTTTCTCTCAGTTGTTTCTGCTTGCTTCACTCTGCATTAGTTCATTTAAAATATTCTAGACTTTTCTAAAATCAGCTTGTTCATCATTTCTCATAGAGCAATAATATTTCATTACTTTCATATAGCATAACTTATTCAGCCATTCCCCAACTGATGGGCATCCATTCATTTTCCAATTCCTTGCCACAGTAAAAAGAGCTGTTACAAACATCAAATTATATAATTTTTGCTGTGAAGGAGCTTACATTCTATTGGGGAGATAACATATACTTAAATAAATGTAAATATAATACATGCAAAATAAATATATTTAGGAGGGAGTGCTAGGGGAGCTAAGAGGAAAAGAATGATTTTCAACTGTTTTAAGGAAACAGAGACTGATTATAAGAAGTGAAGAGGGAATAAACTTTAGATTTGAGGATAGCCAGTGTGAAGGCATGGATACAGGAGATGGCGTGCCCTGTGCAAGGAACAGCAAGAAGGCTAGCCATATAAAATATGCTGAAGAGATTAAATGCTGAATAATAGAATTTGTACTTGTACTTGATTTTAGATAGGAATCCATCAGAGTCTATTGAGCAGATAAGTAACATTTTCAAACATGTATTTTATTTCTTCTTTTATTTTATTTTTATTTTGGTTACATTTGAGTTCTAAGCTATTTCTCTCTCTCCCTCTCCCAATCAAACATGATAGATGCTATCTTCATACATATTATGTATAGATTACACATATATATACACACATATGTATATATATACATATATATATATATATATATGGTGTGTGTATATGTGTGTATATGAACTTATACAAATGCATAGTTCCATATACAAGTCCTCTTTTTGGAAGTAAATAGCATCTTCCTTCAGAGATCCTTTATAGTTGATTTGAATATTCATATGCTCAGTCTTTCAACTTTATTTTGCAAATAATATTGTTACTGTTTATGGTGTTCTCTTGAATCTGCTCATTTTGCTCTTCATTATTTCATACATTTTTCCATTTTCCCCCCAAATCCACCTGCTCATCATTTCTTAGAGCATAATAGTATTCCATAACAATCATATACCATTCCCTTCCATTTCCAAATCCTCGCCACCACAAAGAGAACATATAGATTCTTTTGATTTTTCCCTGATCACCTTGTTACACAATGTGAAATGTTGATCTATGCTTACTTTGTGTTCTATCATTTTCCAATTTTCCCAGCAGTGTTTGTCAAATAGTAAATTTTTATCCCAAGTGCTGAGGTCTTTGGGTTTATAAAATATTAAGTTACTATGGTGATTGATTACTGTGTCTTGTTGCCAAGTCTATTCTACTGGTCCACTATTTTATTTCTCAGCCAGTACCAGATAGTATTGATGACTGCTGTTTGAAATCTGAATTTGCTAAGCCACCTTCCATTGTGTTTCCCTCCATTAATTTCCTTAATATTCTTGATCTTTTTTTCTTCCAAATGAATTTTATTGGTGTTTTTTAGCTCTATCAAAGCTAGATAGCTTTTAAAAAAATTGTCAATGCTATATATTTCATTTTTGATTTTCAGGATTTCTAGTTTTGTGCTAAGTTGAGGGTTTTTAATCTATTCTTTTTCACATTTAAAAAAAAGTTACATCCCCAATTCATTGATCTGCTCTTTTTTCACTTTGTTGATGTAAAAATTTAGAGAAATAAGATTTCCCCAAGGACTGCTTTGGCTACATCTGATACATTTTGGCATGTTGTCTCATTGTTGTCATTCTCTTTAATGAAATTGATTGTTTCTATGATTTGTTCTTTGACCCACTTATTTCTAAGGATTAGATTACTTAGTTTCCAATTAATTTTTACTCTTTTTTTTCTGAAGCAATTGGGGTTAAGTGACTTGCCTAGGGTCACACAGCTAGGATGGGTCAAGTGTATGGCATCAGATTTGAACTCAGGTCCTCCTGACTTCAGGGCTGGTGCTCTATCCACTGCGCCACCTAGCTGCCCCTCCAATTAATATTTAATCTATTTTTCCATTGTCCTCTGTTAAATGTAATTTTTATTGCATTATGATCTGAAAAGAATACATTTAGTATTTCTATTTCTGCCTTTTTCTGTTTGATTTTGATGTTTTTATGCTCTATTACATGGTCTACTTTTGTGTTGGTGTCATGTGTGTTACTAAGAAAAAGTTTTATTCCTTTCTGTTCCCATTCAGCTTTCTCCAAAGGTATGTCTAACTTTTCTAATATCCTGCTTTCTTCCTTAGCTTCTTTATTTTTTGCTTGGATTTATAAATTAAACTAGTATACTTTCTTTTTTATTTTTTATTAAAGCTTTTTATTTGCAAAACATATGCATGGGTAATTTCTCATCATTGACCCTTGCAAAGCTTTCTGTTACAAATTTTGCCCTCCTTTCCCCACTCCTTCCCCTAGATGGCAGGAAGTCTAATATATGTAGATTATGTTAAAATACTTGACAAATCAAATATGTGTATACATATTTATACAGTTATCTTGTTGTACCAGAAAAATCATATCTATGAGAAAAAAAAAAACCTGAGAAGGAAAACAAAAGCAAGAAAACATCAACAGAAATCATGAAAATGCTATGTTGTGGTCCACCCTCAGATCCCACAGGCCTCTCCCTAGGTATATATGGCTTTCTTCATCATTGAACAACTGGAACTGGTTTGAAACAACTCATTGTTGAAGAGAATCATGTCCTTCAGAACTGATCACCATATAGTCTTATTGTTGCCGTGTGCAATGATCTCCTGGTTCTGCTCATTTCACTTAGCATCAGTTCATGCAAGTCTCTCCAGGCCTTTTTGTAATCATCCTGCTGGTTGTTTCTTACAGAACAATAATATTCCATGACATCCATACATCATAATTTATTCAGCATTCTGCAATTGATGGGCATCCATTCACTTTCCATAAATTAGTATACTTTGACTGTCTATTTCTTCCTGTAACTAACTTTACTTCTCTTTTAAGTTGGATGCTGGGGATGGAACCAAGATGGCAGAGAGCAGACACGACTTTCTGTGATCTCATCTGACTTTCTCTCAGACCAACAGCAGATTAAGCCTCTAAACTGATCTTGGAGTCAAAACACCCCCAAATACTTGGAGTACAACACACCCCCAGAAGAAGTTACCTTGGAAGAGCTTCAGAACAGGTCTGTTTTATTCCAGCAAGTCACTTAACCCCAATTGCTTCAGAAAAAAAAGAGTAAAAAAAAGCTGAGCAGAGACAGTAGCTCCAGGAGACAGGGCAGGAAGCTGGGCCGGGACTCAGAGTGTGGCAGTTTCTAAGCACCTGGGAAATTTCTGTGAGCCTCTTAGGCCACTCTGACCTGGTTGCAAGCAGGTGCTTTGGAAGATCTGCATTTTGTAAAAAGTATATTGTAAACCATTGAGAATCCTGGACCTGGCCCCAATTACCCAGCACCTGAAGTCAATCAGTGGAAATATCCCAGGGCAAATTAAAGCATCTGTCACTCTACTGCTTTAAATAGACCTCAAGCTTTAAAAAATGAATAAAAAAACAAAAAAGAACTCTCACCATAGACAGCTTTTATGGAGAGAGAGAACAGACCTCAGACCCGGAGGGGCCTAAAGTTAAAGCAAATCCAGAGGAAGCCACAAAAGGAGACATGAGCTGGTCCCCATTTCACAAGGCTTTCCTGGAAGATTGCATAAAGAATCTCAAGAGAAAGTTAGAAGAAAAATGGGGAAATGAAATGAGATCATTGCAAGAAGGAATGAAAAAAGCATATAATGCTCTACAAAAGAAATATGAAAAAGACATCAATTCACTGAAAAACAAAATTGGTGAAATGGAAAAAGTATGCAGTAAACAAATTACAAAAGAAGCTAAGAAAGATAACTGAAGAAAATAATATACTAAAAATTATAATTGAACAAATGGAAGTGAATGAATCAATAAGACTTCAGGAATCAGTAAAACAAAAACCAAAATGAAAATGAAAAAAAATAGAAGAAAATATGAAATATCTCCTAGGAAAAACAACTGACCTGGAAAATAGATCTAGAAGAGACAGTTTAAGAATTATGGGACTCCCTGAAACCCATGATGAAAAAAAGAACCTAGACACTATCTTACAGGAAATCATGAAAGAAAACTGCCCTGATGTTTTAAAATCAGAAGATAAAATAGCCACGAGAATAATTCACCAATCACCTCCTGAAAGAGACCCCAAAATTAAATCCCCAAGGAATATCATGGTTAAATTTCAGGACTATTGCACCAAGGAAAAGATATTGCAAGCAGCTAGAAAGAAATAATCCAAATACCAAGGAGCCATAATTAGAATCACCCAGGATCTGTCAGCTTCCACATTAAAGGATCAAAGAGCCTGGAATCAGATATTCCAAAAGGCAAAGGAACTTGGATTACAGCCAAGAATAAGCTATCCAGCTAGAATGAGCATTATCTTCCAGGGAAGAAGGTGGACATTTAATGATATAGGTGAATTTCTAATGAAAAGACCAGATCTGAACAAAAAATTTGACCTCCAAACACAGAACTCAAGAGAAGCATCAAAAAGGTAAAAAGGAAAGAAATCTTGAGAACTATATTTCTATTATGGGTATACTTAGAGAGTGGAGGTATAATTTGATTTTACTTTGATAATATGAAAAAGAAGCTAGATGTGGAAAGGGAATCATACTGGAAAAAGAGGAAAAAAGAGGTAAAATAAGATAAAAAAGGAGGTAAAAATAAGGTAAAATCCCATGAAGAGGCAAAGAAAACCTAATATAATTGAGGGAAAAAAGGGAGGGGGATGAGCATTGTGTGAATCTTACTTTCATCAGATTGGGCTATAGAGAGAATATCAGACATATTTGGTTTCACAGAAATACTTGTCCCACCTTATAGGGAAGTGGGAGGGAAAAGAAAAAAAAAGAAAAGGAAAGACTAATAGAAGGGAAAATAGAAGAACTAGGGGCAAGATGTAAAAAAGGGAGAGAGGCTCTAAAGGAGGAAGGACTGTTTGAGGGAGGTGGTCATCAAAAGCAAAATACTGGGGAAGGAGAAAGGGAAAAAGAGGAAAGGAAAGAGAAAAACATAACTTTGAGTAAATAAGATGGCAGGAAATACAGAATGAGTTATTTTAACTGTGAATGTGAATGTGATGAACTCTCCCATAAAATGGAAGAAGATAGATGACTGGATTAAAAGCCAGAATCCTACAATATGTTGTTTACAAGAATTACATCTAAAACATAGAGATACATACAGAGTAAAGATAAAGGGTTGGAGCAGAACCTATTATGCTTCAGGTGAACAAAAAAAAGCAGAGGTAGCAATCCTGATCTCAGATCAAGTAAAAGCAAAGATAGATCTAATTAAAAGAGATAAGCAAGGAAACTACATTTTACTAAAGGGTACCATAGATAATGAAGCAATATCAATACTAAACATATATGCACCAAGTGGTAGAGCATGGAAATTCCTAGAGGAGAAGTTAAGAGATATGCAAGAAGAAATAGACAGCAAAATTATACTAGTGGGGGATCTCAACCTTGTTCTCTCAGAACTAGATAAATCAAACCACAAATTACATAAGAAAGAAGTTAAGGAGAAAACAAAATGTTAGAAAAGTTAGGTATGATAGGTCTTTGGAGAAAATTGAATGGAGAGAGAAGAAAGTTTACTTTTTTCTCAGTGGTTCATGGAACTTATACAAAAATTGACCATGTGTTAGAGCATAAAAACCTCAAAATCAAACGCACTAAGGCAGAAATAGTAAATGCATCTTTTTCAGATCATGATGCAATAAAAATCACAT
>JAJPUD010015582.1:1712-36893 GCA_023553655.1 Myrmecobius fasciatus | reverse complement strand
CCCAATTGGATATCCATTCAGTTTCCAGTTCCTTGCCACTACAAAAAAGGCTGCTATAAACATTTTTGCACATGTGGGTCCTTTTGCCTTTTTATGATCATTCACAGACCCAATAGAGACACTGCTGGATCAAAGGGTATGCACAGTTTAATTGAGCTTGGATTTTTAATCTATTTCTCTCTCATGAGGACCAAGCAGATTTTAGGAAGAGCTATTCTACCACCAAATATTGCTATAAGCTAAAACTTCTTTAAAAATTATCTATTTCTGGGTAACCTGTGATTTCACATATAGGAATTGATTGTGGACCAACCATCAGAATCCAGACTTTTAATGATTTTTCAAAGTGCTTGTGTCATAATGCTACATGTAGAGTTGAGTGGATAAGGATGATCTTCTGAGAGTTGAATTCTAAATTACAAAGAATGTATTCCCACTTCCATCCAAGTCTGGAATGGTTTTGTGGAAATGGTAATAGATACAAAATACAATTCTGTCTTAGCATCCTCATTCCAACCCAACTTCTTTGTCTGCCACCAAGATAGGGAAAAGCAAGTCAATCAAGAGCTATATTTCTTTTCTTTTTTTTCCTTTTTTTTAATTAAAGCTTTTTATTTGTATAACATATGTATGGGTAGTTCCCCAGCATTGATCTTTACAAAGCTTTCCATTACAAATTTTAACCCCAGTCCCCTCCCATCCCCTAGATGGCAGGAAGTCCACTACATGTTAATGTTAATAATGTTGAAATACTTGACAAGTTGTGCAAGAAAAATCCTATTTACAAGAAAAAAAAGAAAATCAGAGAAAGGAAACACAATGCAAACAAACCTCCATAGAGAGCATGAAAATGTTATGTTGTGATCCATATTTCACATCCCTCTCTCTGGGTGTATATGGCTTTCTTCAATGAACAATTGGAACTGGTTTGAAACATTTCATTGTTGAAGAGAGCCATGTCCATCAGAATTGATCATCATATAGTATTGTTGTTGCCGTGTATAATGATCTCCTGGTTCTGCTCGTTTCACTCAGCATCAGTTCATGCAAGTCTCTCCAGGCCTCTCTGAAATCTTCCTGCTGGTCGTTTCTTACAGAGCAATAATATTCCATAACATTCATATACCATAATTTGTTCAGCCATTCTCCAATTGATGGGTATCCCTTCAGTTTCCAGTTTCTAGCCACTACAAAAAGGGCTGCCACAAACATTCTTGCACATGTGGCTCTCTTTCCCTCCTCTAAAATCTCTTTGGGATATAGGCCCAATAGAAACACTGCTGGGTCAAAGGATATGCACAGTTTGATAACTTTTTGAGCATAGCTCCAAATTGAAGAGCTATGTTTCTTTTTAAAAAAGTCAAATTTTGACTTTTAACTTTTGGAAACATTTTTAAGTATGGCTTATTTAATTCATTTGGGCTAAATTTCAGTAAACACCCTTGTATTTAAACAAATATATCAGACTCCAGAAAAACTGATTTTGAAGACCTTGTGTCAAAAAAATTTCCTATAGCTTAAAATTCAATTTCCAAAATTTTATAATAAAAATGTTGAATATTGTGGAATGATTATTATAAACAGAAATCCAACACTTTCTGCAAAATTCCAAGGTTAGAGCAAATCATTTATTGTTAATCAGTTTGAACCCCTCCAAAATCCAGGTAATGAAATGACATATATTCCTTTATGCATTTTACCCTTGTGATCTTTCATTTCCTTCTAATAAGTCATTTTTTATTTCATTTCCTCTGTGTACTATGAAGTATCCATCTTATGTCCACTTTTCTCTAATTTAGCTTATATCAATTTGGAGAAATTCCTTGTCTGCTTCACCAGTAATAATATACATTAAGTTTAAATGATTTTTAAAGGTTTCTAGCTAACCTAGGATGGGGTCTCAAAGCCAACTAAAATATGTAATTTTCACAGTACCTATAATTTACAAGTCCAAGGAATCACTGAATCTTAGAATTAGGAGGAATCTTAAGGGCCTTTTAAGTGAATCTGTAGCTGAGCAACACCTTCATTTGGAGCATACATGGTAAACATTCATCCAGTTTTTGCTTGAAAACATATAATGGAGAAAAAACCCATTTTCTTCCAAGGCAGCTCATTCTTTTCTTGGATCTATTGGTAAGATTTTTAAAAACATCAAACCAAAATTTGCCTCTTTTTACAATTTCCACCTACTGCTCTTCATTCTACCCTTTGAATCAAGTAGTAGAATGCTGCTAAATGTATAATAACTGGCTCTATTAAAAAGTGCACTCACTACATTTTTAAGATCAACTTGCATTAGTAACATTTTCTCTATCACTTTACTGTATCTAGAAATCAACAAAACAGCAAAATAAGCCCTTTTGGCATTTGCTGATTTCCAAGTTGTAAAAACTCATGCTAAAAATTGAACAATTAAGCATCAAGAGCCAGTGTGAGCCAACTCCACAACATTCTTCTACAAAGACAGCTTATTTAAAGCCAGACACCATGCCTGCCCTAAATCTAATCAAACTTAGCATCTCAAGTCTTTCCACCTACCTTCATGTGGAATGAACTAGTGGATCTTCACTTAATAGTAAGAAGATTACTTACTATTCTGGACACTATTCAGTTTCTCATTTGAGTGGAATGTGAATCACCTAATTTCTGTTTAAATAATTTGACACAATTATTACATGAATTGGAGCCATATTTCTGATCATATTAAAAAGTAATTTGCTTGAAGGCAACAGAGATAGAAAAGCTCACTGGACAAAGAATCATGAACGTTGAGTCCTGTTCCTAGCTCTAATGTTTACTATGCATTTGACTTTTATACAAAAGGCATTAAATGTTTTTTGAACTTTTTTCCTCTTATCTATATAAAGTGAAGGTGTTGAAATAGGTAAGTCTAATTTTCCAAGATTCTAGAAAACTAAACAATATGTTTTAATTTTGAACTAGAAGCTAACCTGAAATGAGTCTCTTGATAAATTACTAACAGAAGAATCTGTTAAAGCCAAAATAATCATCACATTGGGCAGACTTTTTCCAACTTTAAAAGGGACAGTAGTATCTAAGAGTCTCATTCGTTCAGCTACCTGCAATATATTTTGCTGCTGATCAGATCCATCAAAATATAGTTCTTTGTAAAAAGACTTTTACTGCAGTCATCCTTCATTAAAATCAACCCAACCTTTAATATTATATAGCCACCATTTGCCTCATTTATACTTAATGGCACAGAGCTCAGGGTTACAGCCATATATAACTGTTTAAGCTCCTAAGTGGATTCAAAGATTCTTTTTGAGAATAACCAAAAAGCGACCTCATCGACAATCAACAATGTAGCTCAATCTCCTATGTTGTTTGACTACAGTCAGGACTAGGAGACATAATTCTAAGTTTTCAGTTTAGAATATTTGATTCTGTCTCTGACAAGTTTGACATATAAAGCCCTTTTGGAACTGTCTCCCAGAGTCACTAAATTGTGTGTATCCTTTGCATCATAGATACTTCTATATACCCCTCAAAATTAAAGAGGAAAAGGACCTATATATTCAAACATATTACTTGTAGCTTTTTCTATGTTGGCAAAGAATTGAAAACTGAAAGGATGCCCATCAAGTGGTGAATGGATGAATTTATTATACTACATTAATGTAACATACTACTACTTTGCCATAAGAAATGACAAAATGGTTTTAGAGTAATCTGAGATTTGTATGAACTGATGCTAAGTGAAGTGAACAGCACCAGAAAAACAATTTATATAATAACAATGGCATCATAAAAATGAAAACTTCAAATTACTTAAGAATTCTGATCCACTCAAGATGCTCATGAAGTTTTATCTACTTCCTGATATCTGATCACCTTACAGAGATGACAGATTCAATATAATAGAATGAGGCATGTACTTTTTTGTACATGCCTGATAAATTTTTCTGAATTTGATTCCCCAGGGAGGAGGGTGGTGAGAGGGGAGGGAGAGAAAGATTTACTCTTATGATGAACTTGTGTGTACTTCCTTTTGATCAGGGAGGGAGATCTGTCATCTGTTTACCTTTTGGCCCCAGTGGTCAGGATGGATTGTAAAACTGCAAAGTTGGAAAGGAATATTCATTGGTCTGATTCTGTGAACTGAAAAGGCTTTTTGAACACATTTCAGATTATGTTATTTGAAAATCTTCAGTCACTGCTAACTCACTAATACCAAAAAAATCCATTCCATTTTTTGGAGAGGTCTAATAACAAGGAAATTTATCCTTCCATTTAGCTGAAATTTGCTTCTCTATAATTTACACACCTATATCCTTATTTTTCCCTCTGGTTCCAAATGTAACAAGTTTAGTATCTCTACCACATCACAAGCCTTTAAATTCTATCTTTTGTCACTTATTGTGTCTTTATGTGACTCAATGAACCTAAGTCTATTTTCTCATCTGTAAAAAGGGAAATTTGACTAAATATCCTCAATGGTCTCTTCCATATCTATGACTCTATGATCCCAAATATTTTAAACCCACAACCAAACATGTTCCCTGAATTTCTATTCTAGGCTCCAAATCCTCATATCCTACAGCTACAGCATTGTTTCAATTTCTCATATTATTGTGGTCTTATTATGAAGGCACTTTAGCTAAAGTCTCTTCTAAAATGTTGAAACCAATAACTATACACATTACTCTAGATGCAATCTGACCAAAATAGAATCAAGACCTATGTTGCAGCCCTCTTTCAAGAGCTCACCTTGTATGAGCCCTTTGATCTCAGAGGCGAGATGAATGAGGCAGGGGAACTCATAAGGTGTGAAAAGAGCTCCAGTTCATTATGCTGCACAGCCTTGTTGATATACATTTTTGCAAGCATGATCTGTGTGTGAACAGTAGGCAATCCCTAATCACCATTCAGAGAAGCAGTTTGTGAGCTTTGCATATGCAGGTTATCTGCCAATGGGAGGAGGACCAACCCAGCCACATCAGCAACCCCCTCACAGGTGAGAGGCCCTGTCAAGGCATCCCTGCTCTTGAGCAACTAGTTATGACCCTCAGGCTCAACCCATTCCTATGCCATGCACCAGTGCTTCTTGCTCAACAAGGGCATTTCTGCAACATGGCAGAAAACATTGTGCACCACAGGTCAAGGTAGCATCTGTACTCCCTCTCAGCAGGGTCCCATACCCTAACAATTCCCCCTTTTTATCTTTTTTAGATAAAAAAGTTTCTTGAGCTGCAACCTCTAAGAAGATAGTGGAGAAAGATCTATAAAGACATCCTAATATTACAGGGCAACAACAAAGCAATAGCAACATCATAACACACAGGGCAATCTATGATTCTAATTTTAACCACCATGAAGAGGTTTTGTCAAACCAATGTTTGATTTTTTAAAAAAACAATTTTATCTGGATTCAAATTTTTTATGAGAAGCTTTCTTTATGTCAGATGTTAGTTCATATAAACTTTCTATGTCATCTTCAATTTTGTTGAGAAATAAACCATTCAAAATGACTCTTGATACTGTCCCAATCATAATCTTGTCCTTTATGATTATAAAGCAAAGGGGTTACATAAACCTTTGTATATCTCTAGTAACATTGTAATTGAGTCTGGAGTTTCAATAACTCTACTCTGCTCCTATTTCCAATGATACTTCCCTTAAATCTTTTATCATCTGATACAATTGTTCATCTATCTTAGCTGTTGGGCAAAACCTGCTAAGACATTCCTAGCTAGTTCCTCTGTAGATCTAGCTCATACTGTACTGTTTTGAACATTAGATATGGATATTGCAAGAGAGACTTGATGAAGCTGTGAAATGTACATAGTGATACTTAATATGACACAGCTGATACATATCTTTTTTCTAATGGGACTAAGGTCTGTTTCCTTCTTTTCTTTTATGGTATCAGTCATAGTATGATACCATCTCTCACTTTTTATAGGAAGCATTGATACATGAGTAATAACAAATACAGTCTGATTTTTAATTTCAGTGTCCAAGCAATCACTAACGATACAAATCCAACAAGTAACATTGTAAAAATCTAATATTTCTTTGGTAACAATTACAGAATTTCCCTACATGAATGCATATTTCCATCCCAGACAGGTTTTAGTATAGAATTGGTATTTAATTCTCATGCCATTTGTCCAAGAACCAGGGCCCAAGATATTTTTCCATGTGCCAAACTGCCGACCCAATTCTTGAGTGACAAGAATATGTCCCATGAAGGCTTGTGCTTTATAAGGGGCCAACCTGATGATCCCTTTATGTAGACACACCACTGCAACCCTCCCATGCGGATGAGGGTGTTGCTATGACAGGGCATCCCCTGCATGCCCAGCATGTGTGTCTCATGATACCCCATCCCCCATGAGACAGCCCTAGGCCATGGTAGGTCCATAACTCACCTTTTGGCCTCTGTTGCCAATCCTGATGGTATGTAACACAAACCCATATATATATATATATATAGAAAGCATTTTGTTAGTGGTCTTGGGGGCACATCTACTTCTTCTTTTGGATGGTTGCCTCTTTTTCCTTCTTTACTTCTGCTACTTTATGGACAACTCTGAGATGTCTGGTGGGAATCCACTGCTGAGGGTTTTCTCCTGTGGAGATACAAGCATATCCTAGTCCCCACATTAGAACCCTAGAGGGTCCCTCCCATCCTTCAGGACCCTTTTTCATTACCATGGTCTCATTCTTAGGGGCCTTCTTAATGAAGATGAGGTATTGTCTTTGAGTGATTCTCTGCTTATGTTCACCAAAGACTATTTCATAGCTGAACTTAATCATTTGAATCAATTTTTTTTGTAATTTATTGTGTACACTGCTTTATATCTTTCTGAATGACCCTACTTTTATCTCCCTCTTTTGTTTTTTAATAAATCTCTTACAGGGGAGTTCCATGGGCTGTTTATTTCCTCAATATGTCCTAACTCTAATTGTTCTTGTACTAATTGTACTAAAGCGGCTGTTTTTTCTTTGGTCAGGAGCCATTGTTCCACCCATACTGGTGTATTGGTAGTCCAAGTCATTTTTGGAGCTGTGGAAGCTGCAGCAACAATGACCCTTCCTAAAATTCTGTGGTGATTTTCATTCTTAATTGGTGTAAAATATCTCTAACCCATAAATTAATATATAAGCCATCTATCATTAAAGGAAAAATGGTTTCTGTCTTTCCATGTTTTTGCCAATTTACTGGTTCAGTGGACATCAAAGTCTCCTTACTGCCTGCTACTCCTGGCACTAAATTGCCAGGATAAGTTCATGTTTGTTCCTAGAGTAACCTGAGCGGCAGTCAACCAAATCTATTCTAAAAATTCTGTCATCCAGATTTCATTCTTAGGCTTTACATTAGAAGAACCTTTGAAAGGCTGTAGATCCGAATAGACACAAGAGTAAGGCAAGGCCAAGGGTGGTAGAGGAGGGGAAGGCCATTCATTATTATTCTCCTCAGGCTCAGGAGAGGGGCATCTATTGCTAAGAGACATGCCTGTCTGTGCTCCAAATGTAAATTTCCTGATATCTTTTTCTGGTTCTGATTTCAGACTTTGTTTAAAATGGCTTTTTTGTATTGCTCCTCGGCATTGCTTACCATAAGCAGTGAGCTGTTCATTGAAAACAATCCATCTCGGACATGGCTCTCTTCAACAATGAAATGTTTCAAACCACCTCCAACTGTTCACTGAAGAAAGCCATATACACCAAGAGAGAGGGATGTGAAATGTGGACCACAACATAACATTCTCATACTCCTTGATTGATGTTTGCTTACATTGTGTTTCCTTTATCTGATATATCATTTGTGTACACAAGATTTTTCTTGCACAACAATGACAAGTTTGGAAATATGTATACATATATTCGATTTGCCAATATTTTAACATAATTAACATGTAGTGGATATCCTGCCATCTAGGGGAGGGGTGGGGAGTTGGGGGGAAAATTTGTAACGGAAAGCTATGTAAGGGTTATTGTTGAAGAATTACCCACACATATGTTATGCAAATAAAATAAAAAAAATAGTAGAAGGAAAAAAAAAGAAAACAATCCATCTCTCACAATTATAATAGCCTTCCTCAAGTAACCATGGAGAAGCTTTATAAGCAATGTCCAGGAATTTCCTAATGTCTCCTAATTGGACTGTGCACCCCTGCTATTTGTTACTTTTATATACAGTCCTGATGTATACTTCCCTGTCTGAAGGGAGGAGGGTGCCTACTTTCTGCCCCATTAGGTTACTTAACCACTCTCTGCTGCACTCTTCCTGCTCTGGAAACAGTGCAGTTCAATGGGGTCTCCCTCTGGAGTCCTCTTGGAAGTTGCCTTGACCACATAGCAGTGCTTGACTGCAAAGTGGATACTCTGGCACCATTTCAGGTCCCTGTCCTTGTTCCTTGGGTGCCAGTTGTTGCAGCCGTCTTTTAAGAGCTCATCTTCTAAGAGCCCTTTGATCTCAGAGGTGAGATGAATGAGGCAGGGGAACTCATAGGGTGTGAAGAGAGCTCCAGTTTATTATGCTGCACAGCCTTGTTGATATACATTTTTGCAAGTGTGATCAGTGTATGAATAGTAGGCAATCCCCAATCACCATTCAGAGAAGCAGTTTGTGAGCTTTGCACATGCAGGTTATCTGCCAATGGGAGGAGAGCCAACCCAGCCACGTCAGCAACTCCGCTCACAGGCGAGAGGCCCTGTCAAGGCATCCCAGCTCATGAGCAAGTAGCTGTGATCCTCAGGCTCAACCTATTCCCATGCCATGCACCAGTGCTCCTTGCTCAACAAGGGTGTTTCTGCAATGTGACAGAAAAGTTATTGTGCACCACAGGTCAAGGTGGCCTCTAGACTCCCTCTCAGCAGGGTCCCATACCCTAGCAAGACTACCATTTCTCTGACTTCAGACACTGAATTTTTCACAATGCAATTTAATATTGTATTGTTGTTAATAATTTTTGGTGGTCATGTCATCCTGCTGAGTTATATTTACCCAGCAACTCACTAGGTCCTACAAGTATTTTTCATATTCCCCACAGGTATTTTTCACATTCACTGCTTTATTAGCCATATCTCCCTCATTCTATATGGTGATTTCTTAACCTCTATGTATCAATTGATACTTAACCCTTCAGCCCACCATTCCATTCTATTCAAATATTTTTGGTTTCCAATTCTATCATTTAAGATAGTAGCTACAGTTCTAGATCAGGCCTGACTCAGGTTGACTCTCTGGCTCAGATTCATGATTGGAATAAAATGAGACATTTGTAGACCATCCAACAGGTAATAAAATGACATGTATTCAACAATAACATGGAAAGAATACCCCAAATCAGGACATACAGTAGAGGAATAAGGATAAGAACATACTTAATCTCCTTACAGAAACAACTGATTGGAAGGGTGTTTTGAATATGAAAAAAATATATTGACTAGTGAGGCAGCAGGGACATACATTCAGTCTGAAGAATGTTGACTTGTAGTCTTTTTGTGGTGTAGGCAAATGGGAAACAGTATCAACAACTCAAGTCTTGATATTTTTGTCTGTATCAATAATTTCCATGTCTTTTAAAGAAAAACTAATCAGGCACAGTTATGTAGTAGGGACTCTAGCAGATATTGCTCCTACAATACAATCCATATAGTTTCACACCATGAATAAACTGGATGAATGTGCAGTTAAGATACTTTCATCTAAATCAGGAGTGGGGAATGTCTGGCTCATGGGTCATATATGGCATGCAAAATCATTTGGTCTGGCCCTAACAAGGCAACCACATGCAATGATGAACTGAAAACTAGATATAACAACCTTCACTGCTTGAATTTTTAAGTTGATAATTTTGAATAGTCTATGAATAACGCTATAAATATCCAATGGCCCTTGGCAGAAAAAAGATTCCCCAGCCCTGGTCGAAATCACTGACAAAATACTAAACAGAATGGGGTCCATGAACAGTCTTATGTTACTCCCCTATAGATTTCTCTCTAATTCAATATTGAATCATAAATCATCACTCTCCTAATCTGGCCAATCAGCTAATTCTGAATTCAACTAACTATATTAATACTTAGTCAATAAGAAAATTTCCTTTCCTTTTATTAATTTATTTCATAATAACATTATCAAGCATGAACATTTCAGTATACAAAGAACAAAAAAGAGGAAGTCATGTGAGACTGTGAACTTTTGTCACATAGTTTTTAAGCATATATTGTTAGATCCAGACTGCCAGGCCATTGCTATCTGATTGATTTGTCTAGTAATTTTATACAAAAGGAAGTTAATTTGTCATGGAATTGATCTTAATGAATCCATGCTGTCTTTTTATTATTACTTCCACCTTTTCTAGGTGATCACACATTACCCCTAAAGCATGATAAAATTTATCAAGGATATTAAGCTCACCAGCATATAGCACCCACTTTCTTTCTCTTTGAAAACCAGAACAATATTTGTATATTTCCCATTCTATCCAATTGCCATGATCCTTTAATTATAATCAATTCAGCAAATACATCCACAAGTTCTTTCAGTGCACATAATTGGTTTGGATCTAGTAAATGAGCTCATTAAGGGCAGGTAGGTATACTATCAGTACCTTCTAGTTGGTCTTTCATTTCAAATTTTTGTTTTCATCCTTACAAGTCTAAAAAGTTTTGGTAGAGAAAATAGAAGCAAAATAGGAGGTGATTAGCACTGCCTGAATTCTGTCATTTGATATTATCTGATCATCAACTTCAGTCAGAGTCCCTATCTCTTCTGGAATAATCCTTTTGACATCAATAAAGTCCTCTTTTTTGTTATCCTTGGTCTTTATGAACACTTTGCCATATACTGTTCTTTACGACTTCCTGAAATTCTATTTCTCTCAAATTCATTCTCTCGACTATCTTCTGTATTTACTTTTAAAATTTGAGTTCATCAGTGAGCTCCCCATGCAACCACATTGCTCTCCATCAGTACCCCATTCCTTTCTTCCTCATGTAATTCAATTGTAACTATGTCATCAGTATTTCATTTTTGTTAGCCTCCCATTCTGTTTGAGCTGACATGACCTGAAATGTTGTCAACGTTATTTTGCAGAAGTATGAGTACCACATATTCAGACATGGTAATGAGGCTCTGTGGTAATGTCAGTTAACAGAAGTTGTGGTGTCTGAAAATTATGGCTGGAATATTTGGAATTCTTAATAAACAATCTGGGCTACATATGGGAATTTAAGTGAAAAAAACATTCTGTCTTCTGGGAAAGCTCCAACCACCAAGAACTGACTCTTATTTGTAAGGTGTTAGCAGGGTGAAAGAGGTCAGTCAATATATTGGGAAACTTTTCTCTTCTTTACCCAGATTCTTTGTGTTCTCTTATAACCCCAGACTAACACTATTTAGTCAAAGACAGATGCTCACCTATTTCGTCTCTTTCTTTTTCTTTTTGTGTTATACTTTCTCCAGTCCGTTGTGATGGGGCTAATTTCTGGTGTGAACTCATGCTGCCAATTTCTCCCAGGGAAGCACATGTGATAGATATAGAGTTAGGATCTGATTAAGGGAGGTCTTTTCTTTGTTTTTATCATATGAATATATTTCCTGCATCTTTAATTATATCAATTAGGGTCATGTAACTGAGTCTCTGTTTAGCTTTTGGAAGATGTGAAGGAAAATGTTGGGAAGGAAGACCCAGGGCTAAGTCCCTAACATATTTGGAAGGGAGTGAGTTTAATTGCTGTCATTCACAGAATGGGAGGGGCTGTCTTTAGATGCTCTCTTGCTGCTGAAAAACAGCTAAAGCAACTGGAGGCTGATGGTGTGAAAAGCTTCTGCTTGCATATTTAGGGGTGCTAGACAAGAGTTGGAGTATGAGTAGTTTGGTGAATGCAAAGAAATTATTAGGTGACAGTGATGGAGCAGAAAGTATATTTGTTGTTTGGTTTGAATACATTGTGTGACATCAGTGGGGTTCTTATCAGTAAAGAGAGTATCTCAGAGGTGTAGAGTGTTTGGCATAAATGGTCAATCTTTTTACTAAATTTCAGTCTACCCCTATGCAATTTCCCAACTATTTCTCCTAGTTCTATCTCTGGGGTCAAGCAAAACTAATCTAATCTTTCTTTGATATATTAGCCCTTCATATATACTTGAAGACATCTGAGTCTTCTCTTTTGAAGGCTAAATCACAATTCTTTCAATTGACAATTTCAATTGACATGAATTCAATTCATGTACTCAAAACCTGATGCCCCTTATCAGACTGGTGTCCATTCCCTGGTCCTTGTCCAATATACACTTATCCTTATTAAATTCCATTTTATTAGATTCAGATTAATCTTACAGTCTGCTATAGAGTCAAAAGATCAACTTCATAAGTACAATTAGGGGAAGACAAGAGTTTATCTGAAAATAAATCTGGACATTTTTCATGACTGGCAAGCTCAATGTGAGTCAAGAATATAACATGATAGCTTTTTAGAAAGCAAATATGTAAACTTATTTTAAGCTTCATTATGAGGGAATAATCACATTAGTAACAATGTTACAGGGTGATGGTGAAGCTCAAATATGATAATTTGTATAAAGTCCTATACAAACTTTAAAGCATAATATAATATATAAATATTAGTTATTATTGGAGTGGGTAAAGGCTGGGAGAGATATCAATGAAAAGACTTGGCAAGAAGTAATAATGACTTGACTTAGCCTACTGTCTTTATAAGTGGAGACATAGGGATGGATGTGAGAGATGTCATAGTATAGTATTGAGTATGAGTATTAGGAAAGAATAAGAATGACTTCTAGAAATGAATGGGAGGATGGAGATACAACAGGAAGAGGGAATATTTAAGGAAGGGAGTTTTGTGGTAGAGATAATACTTTTCACTTGGTACATGAGGAGCTAAATATGTTATTGGAATGTTTGGGTGGAGATTTTAGCAGCTAGCTATGTGGGATTAGAATTCAGGAGAAAGAATAGTGCTAGATATATAACTTTGGGAGTCATCTACATAGAGATGATAATCAGAACCATGAGGGCACATGAGATAACCCAGAAAAAGAATACATAGAGAGAAAAGGGAACATGCCAAAATGCATTCTTGGACCATACACATGATTATGGGGTAAAGGAGATAGTTGAGTTAGAAAGAGATCCAGGAGAGAATAGTTTTTCAGAAACTAAGAGAGGAAAGAGTATTTAGATGCAGGAGTTGAGAGACAAAAATGTTAAAATATATAGAGAGGACAAGGTGATGAGAACTAAGGTTTTTGGATTTAACAGTTAAATGTTGCTAATATTAATTGAACAATATCAGCAGATTGGTGGAGGTCAGTTGACAGATTGGAAGGATTGAGAAGTGAATGGGTGATAAGGAAGTAGGTAGCATGTATAGACAACTTTTCTAGGAGTTGGCAGGCTAATAGTATAATATCATGAAAGCATTATAGATTCAGATAAAGATTTTTAAGGGTTATGTAGAGCTGGGAATGTTAGTTGGCTTTGTTGAGAAAGAGATTGAGTATGAGAGACAAAGAATAATTAATTTGTCAAACTCTTAAAGATAAGATGGGATGGAAAAGGAGTCAGGGCATAAGAAGAAAAGTTGCTGTTGAAAAAGACAAAGGTGATTTCTTAAGAAACTGGAACAAATAAAAGGATATGGAGAAATATAGAGGGATTCTATGTAATTGGGATAGGAGAGATAAATAAATTCATAATTCATGGCTATTGTTTTCAAAAGCAAAGGAGATGGAAAAATCTTTTAATGAGGTGGTAGATGAAGGTGGCACTTGCAATTTGAATAGAGGAGAAGGAGGAGGAGGAAGTACTTTTAACCACTTGGAGGATGATAGAGAATGATAGATTTATGAAAGAACTGCTGTGTGACAGTGAAGACCAGATTAAATTAAATAAACTCATGGAAGGTCCAGGTACTATAATTGCATGCTTTGCTGAAACTATATTTAGTAGCTTGGGAGTAGGAGTGAAGGAAAATCATAGAAATGATGCAGGATTGAGAATTTTCAAGGCATTTACAGTAAATGGACAAATAAGAGAAGGGATTTAAAGGTAGATAAAAACATATAATTGAACTGGTCAACTGCAAGATCAGGACTTTGAAGGGAAGAAAGCTAAGTCAAACAGGAGTGAGGCTTAGGAGAAAAAGGAAAGATAGAAATAATAGTGATGAAAACTATCTTGAGAAATAATTAGGAGTGATGACATAATGATCTGAAAGGGCCATTTGGCCATTTCTGAGTTCAAGATTAATTAATTCAAGAATTAGCAATAATTGAAATTACAGATAGGTATGTAATTCCTGGTTCATAGGTGGAGATGTAGGGCATGGGAAGTGAGTTGGACAGACTTACGTTTGAAGTATTTGAAGGGCATCAGTTTAAGCTATTTCAATCCCTTGGTATATAATGATATGTACTGAAGCAGTGAAGATTGAGAATCAGGTTGTAAATGCCTTGAAAAAGGAAAGAGACATCATGAAGCTGATAATGGCAATAAAAATCTGAGGTGAATGATATATATATGAAGTAAGCTACATACAAAGGAATGGTAGCAGACATATTAGAAAGCTAAGAATTTTCCAGTTTCTCCTCCTAGCCTACTATGTCCAGGCGAATGAGAAGAGTAGCTGGAAAGCATGACCAGCTCTAATTCTTCTTTTACATAAGAAATAGCCCTGCAAGTACTTGAACATAATTATCATCTCTACATAATTTTATCTTCTTCCAAGTTAAACATTTCTGGTTCATCTATGCAACCCTCACACATCATAATCTCAAGTTCACTGCCTTGGTCAGCCCACTCAATGTTCTCCAGTTCATCAATGTCCTTTTAAAAATGCGATACCTAGTGCTGAACACAATAATCCAAGTATAGTTTGATCAGAGTACAAAACAGTAGGGCTATCACCTCTCATTTGTGCTATTATTCTTTCATAATGAAGCCTGATACCAGCTTTTGGGGTGGCCATCTTGCACTATTGACATATTCAGCATGCAGTCCACTGAAATGCCCATATCCTTTTTGGGTGAATTATTATTTAGTGGTGTCTCCCATTTTTGCACGTGAAAAGTTGACTTTTGTAACCTAAGTGTAACACTTTTCATTTTATACCTATTACATTTTATCTTCTTGGATTTGGCCTCAAATTCTAGTTTCCCATTTAGTGTGTGCCATGTCACCTAACTTTGTGTAATCTGCAATTTATTAAAGTTCATAATCTATTCTGTCATCCAAGCTAATGATTTAAAAACATATTAAATAGCTCAGGCTCTAGAATATATTTCTAAAATATTTCACTAGAAACTTAGTTGACATGTGACCATTAATGACTGTTCTTTGAGTCTAATTCAGATAGTTTCAACTTTATATTATTGTATAGCTGACATCCTCCCATGATTACACAGAGCATGAGAATTTTTAAAGTTTCATTGAGATATAGATAAAATAAGTTGATTGCATTTCTCAGTCTCTCTAGTTAAGAGCTAAGTAACAAAAGGTGAATGAAGCTAGTTTGGCATAACATGCTTTTCATAAGGATCAACTCTTTTTGATAACTGTTCCTTATTCTAGAATTCACTAACCATCCTCATGATTATTCATTTCAGAATTTTCCCAGCAATTGAAGTCAGGTCTACAGCTTACAGGTTCCATTCTCTTCCTACTCACCTTGAATATTGGTCCTCTATCCCTTCTTAGCCTTTTCTTGCATTTAGCCACAAAAAGCTATCTTTGTGATTTCTAAATCATCTCTTATTATGAGCTTTAGCTCTCATAATTGTTAGTATAAAAACAATTTTATCTTCATATCCAAATATATTCTACCCCATCTCCTATACAACAAGCCATTAAATATAACAAATATTGAAAAGGAGAGAAAGCCAAGTTGTTCAGCAAAGCTAACTAACATAATATTTGAGTCTGATTGTACATATAATGCTTCACAATTCCTCCACTGCAAAGAAGGGAAGCACATTGTTTCCCTCCCTTCTTGAGGGCCATCATAAAATATCATAAATCATAAAATCTCCATATTATCATAAAATATCCAGATTCATTTTTCCTATTTACATTATTATAGTTGTATATATATATATATATATATATATATATATATATATATATTCACACATTTTCTGCTTCTGCTTGCTTCCCTTTGCATCAGTTCATATAATTCTTTCCAGGTCTCTAGATTCTTTGTATTCTTTCTTACATTCTTCATATACCACACTGTTTTTAGTTATTCCCCAATTCTAACAGATATCTGGATGATTTACTTTCAATTTCTTCTTTCATTGTTTTAAAGGAACACTTGTTCTAATACCTTAGAGAGGCATTGCTAGAGTTCTTCTACCTTCTCATCTAGAAGGGAGACTAACTTGCACTTGAAGAGTGAGTATCAATTACTCCATTTGCCAAAAAAATTAGGCCTCAAAGGTTACTGTAAAATTCTGCTTGCCCTTCATATGTTTTGGAAACAAGGCTTTCATTTAGGAAGTTTGCCAATTAACATTTTTCTCATAGGGCAGAGAACCTAAGAGGGCAAAATGGAAAGTGAAGGCGGTGGAGAAAATGGACTAAGGAAAGGGTTAGACTATGTTGGCTAGAGATGAGAATATAAAGAGAAGGAGTAAAATATTTTTGTCTCTGCTGGTAATAACTGACTTCAGTTTGGGAGGTAGGAAGGGGCAGTTCACTAGACGTGAGACAAGGGAAGTGCCAATTTATCATAGTATTCAGAATCTCAGTAGAGAGAATGAAAGGTTTGATTTGATGCAATTCAACAGGCATTAAGTACCTATTATGTGCTAGGTACTGGGGAGACAAGGACAGAAAAAGATAACAGTCTTTAACTTCCATGGTCTCACTTTCTATGGGTCTACTACTGGGGAGATAAGACAGGTACACTAAACAGATACCATGTGTTTATAAAGTTTTGTTTTGTGTATGGGTGTGTATTCCTTAACAACTGAGGGAATAAAAAAGACTTCTTGGTAGGAGTTG
The DNA here is from genome assembly GCA_023553655.1 of Myrmecobius fasciatus. Lineage (NCBI taxonomy): Eukaryota > Metazoa > Chordata > Mammalia > Dasyuromorphia > Myrmecobiidae > Myrmecobius > Myrmecobius fasciatus. The sequence goes on along the minus strand of JAJPUD010015582.1, from coordinate 19,887 downwards.
GCTTGAGGCTGAATCTAGAATGGAGCTAGGACACAGCGGTATGGGTGTGGGGATAGTCTGTATCAAGACATGGAGACAGAATATAGAATGTCCATGTGTGTGAGAAATACTGATTAGGCCAGTTTGGTAAGTACAGACGACGTGTAAACTGCCTGTTGGAAGATGGGTTAAACTGAAATTGGGAAGAGGTGATTTTGATTTTATTCTAGAGGCAATGGAATCCCAGAAGCAGCTTGGACAGAGGAGTCACATGGTCAGACTTGTGTTTTAGGAATTGGCAGCATTGTGAAGAATGGTTTGGAAAGGGTAGTTCAGAGAGATGGATCAGAAGGCTACTTCAATAGTCCGGATAAGACGAGTCTTGAATTCAAAGTCTTGAATTAGGACAATGACTGTGTGTGTAGAGAGAAGGGGATGGATGGCAGCGATGGTAGAGGTAAAAATTGAAGACTTGGCAATTGATTGGATTTGAGGAATGGTGGTAAGGAGAGACAGGAATTGACAATAACTTCAAAGTCACAAACCCAGATAACTGGAAAATGGTGGAACTTTGGTACAGATGGAGACAGTGAGAATGGCAATCAAGAAGGTTCTATGATCAAGGAGATCACTACTCCTGGGCAGTCCATGATCAAAGCTATACTCCTCTGTCCCCTTTCATCAGTCTTTAGGAGGCAGTGGCGCCAGATTTGGGAGGGGCTCATCATCTAAGTCTCCAGGCTGTGGGCAGCCCCTCCAAAGGCTCTTTCCTCCGTCATTTCTCTGTCACAATCCACTGAGCAGCCACACTTGTGGCTGAAACCAGAGGAGTGACATCAGCAGCACTGAGGACTGGATCTTTATCTCTCATCTGTTATGGCTGTCAGTCATAATGGAGGGATAAGGCACTGATTTCTCAGATGATTATGCTTGGCAAAAGGGGCAGCACCACACAGTGAATAGAGATGGCTGCCCTTGGAGTTAGGAAGCCTTCATTCAAGTTTTTTCTCTTACACACAGTTTTGTGACTATGGGAAAGTCACTTAACTCCTCTGTGCCTTTGGCAATTCTCCAAAACCAAAAACTGTAGCCACTTGCCCCTGAGGGAGTCTTTATGTCAGCATCAAGTCACATTAACAAAATAATCAATCAGCAGAGCAAAGTACCTGGTGATAGAGTGTGGGCTGGGAGTCACTTCTGCAAGTGACAGATAGGAGGGCCATGCGGCAAGGAGGCCTACAATTCTGATCTCTTAGAAAAGCCAGGGCTAGGGCCCTTTCCTCTTCCTCCTCATCTTCCTCCTCCTCTTCTTCCTCCTCTTCTTCCTCATCTTCCTCCTTGTCTTCCTCCTCTTCTTCCTTCTTCTCCTCTTCTTCCTCTTCCTCCTCCTTGTTCCTGGGCTCTGTGATGGGGAAGCTGGAGAATGTACAAGGGTAGTGGTCCTGGCCTCAGTCTGTGGCCCATCCTTGTTACTCAGTGGCTGGCTGTGGTCTTCAGAAACAAGAAAATTGTTAACCATTGAATGGCCGTGGGATTGGCTCACTAAACAGCCCATGTCTTCCCTAGCTTACTCAGGTATGGGTGCAGACCAATTGTTCCTTCTGTGTTTCCACTAGGAAAAAATGTGGGTTGGATTACAGGAGTGTGAGGTGGATCTATAACTGGTTGAATGATTGTAATTTGAAGAGTAAAGAGTAATATTTTATAAGGAGGCTTTTGAAAAATTATGGTGGAACAGTCTGGAAACTTTCAAGGCTCTAGCAAAATACCTCCAAGGCATCTGTGGCTTAGTACTCATAGATTATCTGGGTAAATTAGGTCAGATAACCTGAAGGATGGGCAGAAGTCCAAAAGAGGACCACTGAAAAAGTTTGAGAGAGGACTTTTAACATTTCTAGTTTCTTTCATCAAATTCCTGATGAGGCATTATGGATAATGGAAAGGGCATTGGATTTGGAACCAGAAGACCAGGGTTTATAACCTAGTGATCATAAGTTGTCTAACTTTTCTGAGCCTTAATTTTCTTGTTTCCTAAAATGAAGGTAGCTCATTGATGAAGTGGATAAAATGTTGGACTTGGAGTCAAGAAGATCCAAGTTTGAACTCTGCTTTATACACTTATTAACTGTATGACCCTGGACAAATTACTTAACCTCTTCCTAGTCTCAATTATCTCATCTGTAAAATGGAGATAATAATGGCATCTACTGCACAAAGTTGTGGTGAAGTTCAGAAGAGATTACACATGTAAAACAGTATGCAAACTGTAAATGCTATGTAAATGTTAATTATTATTATATTATTATTATAACAGGTGACTTGCTCATAATCAAACAGCTTGTACATGTCAAGAGAAAGGATTTGAACCAGGAGTGTGCAATTCGTTGGTGGAATTGGTGGGATCAATTCCTACTGGCTTGAAAAAAAACAATTGTTAAATTTTCAGCTTTAGTGTTTACACTATGGCAATTGTCAAGAACTACAATAAGACTTGATTTCTTGGGTGGTTAATTGCCTAGACTTAAGAGTGATGGAGGAAATGTTGATAAATGCTTTAAAAGAGCATTTGGCATTTTCAAAGAGCCAATTGTAAAACATTTCCCTGAACATGCTTTACTTGAACGCAAATTTTTCTAACTTGGAAGCCAGTATTCCATCCATATTACATATTTCAATGTTCTTCCTAACTCTTAAAAATACTGTGATTTAATCTCCAGATCAGTAATCCTAAATTCTATAGAAAGTTTCTGATAATAACTATTTCCCTTCTCCTGGGACTATTCATTTACCATTTGAGCCATTTAATAATTCTATAATCAATTACCTTTTGTGTGCCAGGCTCTAAGTTTGGTGTTAGAAATGTAATGTAGTAATAATAATGTAGCAATTAATATATATACTTGATGAAATAAAACCAACAAAGTCACTGATGTTGAAGTACCCCCCCCAACATATATAAAACAAACCAAAAAACTATCACCTTAAGTAGAATATGATCAAGTCAAAGGAGAAATCCAGACTGAATTTTGTAGGACAATCTAAAAGGGAGCATGTTCCACTGGAACATGGGATTTCAGGGAAAGCTTCAGGGAGTAAGGACCACCTGAGCTGGGCCTTGAAGTTTAAAGGATTTAAAGAGCTGGCTGGGAGAAGGAATTGTCTTCCATTTATTTGGAACCAGGCACCAGAAAACACCAGAAAGCAAACCTGTATAAAGAACTCATCCACTGATATTGTAGGAATACTAATTGAACAACTAAATTTGACATTAGCACAGACATTCATTCACATCAGTAGTTCCTGCAACTTGTGAGTGTCAGATTCATCTTGACATCTCCCTTGCCTTGAATGGATGCCATACTACCAGAAGGCCTCCCCTGGAGACAAAGAGCATTTTCTTTAAGTTTCAAGGCTTATGTTTGTGATGACATACTTTTGAGTTCAGTCATGTTGAAAATATTAAGTTAATCCTCCTTTCTTAGATATGAAAAATAATTTTATCTTTTCTGCTTTTGCCCTCACAAACTATTCCTAGGCCAACATACTAGATTTACACCATCAAGGCCAAATGCTTCAGGTGGCAGGTGGAATCCATCAGTAGGAACTGCAAAATCCACACTGATGTCTAGCTAGAAGGCTAGTTAAAAGAAATCTAGAGTGTGAGTCTCAGCTTTGCCAAATCAAGTCAAAAATCATTCACAGCTACCATGATTAACAAAGCATCAATGGAAAGGCTTACCCTACAGAATATTTAGCCCTGAGCAGCTAGGGTAACAATCAAGGAAGAAATAAAAATCAAAGCTAAGTTCAGTACTGTTCAACAGGCATTTCACTTATTTGACTTAGTGGTATTTTAATCCCATTAAGTCTATCTATGATATGCAAGCAGAAAGAATGTAGATGAACTACAGAAAATCAGAACATTTAAATCACTCAGGCTGATTCATGTGTAATTTTTGCCTTGGTATAACAGTCTTTGGCCTCACTTGGACTCTAAAATTATAGAATTATATGTGTGTATATATATATATATTAAAGAATTATAGAATCATTACACATGAGCTGAGATGTAACCACAAAAACCTAAGTCAAGTAGGAACTTGATGTTTATTGTACTTGTGTGAAGGAATGGGTGTCAATCAGCAGACTGCAGAGCTGTGTGTCACCTCAGGACATGGACTCCTAACTACTTGGGACATGGGTGGGCAGGTGGGGTGGAGATTGGCTGGAAAAGTACCAGTGGCATTCAGAATTACTACCCCAAATTCTGGATGATTCAAAAGTTCTAAATCTCTCCCATTTCTTTCCTTTTCATACTTTATGGTCCAGCCAAATTGGCCCTTTCTCTCTGTTCCTCACATATGGCACTCCCTCTTTTATCTCTGTCTTCTCCCATGCCTGGAAAATGTTCTTTTCTCATCTCTACCTTGTAGACACACTTTGAGATACAGTTGAAGGATTTTCTATGTGAAATTTTTCTTCAGCTCAACAGTTAGTACTCTACTCTGTATTAATTTTACTTAATCTCTATGCAGTTATTCTGTACCTTTCTATTAATGCATGCATGTTTCCTCTCTTCCTGCAACCCTCCCTTCCCAACAATATAAAGTCACTGAGAGTAGGGATTGCTTCATTAATTGTATCCCCAAGTGCCTAGCACAGTGCCTGGTACAGAGTAGATGCTTAATAAGTAAGTTTGGTAGTTTTGATTGTAAGTGAGGGTCTGGTAGGTGCTTTCTATCTCATTAAGTGAATAGAATCAGGAGAGCATTTTAGATAATAATAATGTACAGATTACCAACTTTGAAAGACTTAGGAACTCTGATTAACACAATGACCAACCACAGTTCCAGAGGACTCATGATGAAACATACTGTCTACCTCCAGATAGAGCTGATGGATTCAGAGTATAGATTGAAGCAATATTTTTTGGACATTTTGGAATTTGTTTTGCGACATAGTTTGTAATCAGTTTTATTTTTCTTGCTTCTTCAATGGGTGAGGGGAGTGTATGCAAGAAGAAAAAAATTCAGAAATGAAAATAAAATTGAATCTAGCCCCCTCCCCTCCATTAAGTGACACAGTAGAGGCAGCCCCATACAGTGGAGAAACAATTTAGACTCTATCTTCTTCCTAGTCTATTGCATTAGCCACCTTGTTGATCTCCCCACCCTAATCCATACATATGCCAGAATGACATTCCTAGATCATGAATCTGATCAGATTACATTCCTGTTCAGGAAGTTCCAGTGATGATCTTACTTCCTGAAACTCCTTTATTTGGCATTTTTTAAAGCCTTGTACAATTTGGCTTCAGCCTACCTTTCCAGGCTTACGATACATTACACCTTTTTAAAACTTCACTTCAAACCTCATCTCCTGAATGAGACCTTTCTCAATAATCCAAAAGTTATTAGTATCTTCCCTACCCCTTAAATTACCTTGTATTTACTTTATAGACATTTTTATCTACTTATTTACAGAAATGTTCCTTTCTCTGAGAAATGTAAGCTGCTTGAGAGGAAGGACAATTGTGATTCTTTTGTGAAACATAATAGGTAATAAATGCTTTCTGATTAATTCACTGGATAGAGCAAAGCTCTAATTGTTTCTGTTGTGGGCCAGATATCAAAGATTTTAGGCTGCATGTCAGGAGGCCAACTAGAGGGTATTATTGTAGGCACTTACACAATAATTTCCATAAATTTTTTATTGATGAAATTCAAAATATAATAATAGAATAAATTATTTATAACATAGGTCTACCAATAAGAATAATAGAATTATTTTAAAGAGGGAATAAATAATTGTGGTTCAAAGTTAATGTTTTCTAGTTTTTAAAATCATTCATAAATGTTTGTTAATGTAGATCTATAATGAGTTTTTATATAATTTCACCTTTGAAAGTGTTTTTTCACAGATAGGTATTGCTAAATACATTGATCAATCTACAAGTATATAATTGTAATTGATCCTAGTCATCACTTGGACAACATTTATAGCAGTGTATGAAAATCTCTTGATATTTGCCTTTTAGCATGCAAGTCATTACATTGTAGATTAATTACTTGCAAGTGGAAGCTCCTCAACTACACAGTTAAATAGATTTTGAAATATGGAAATTTCCTTTGTACTTGCATTAACGTCTGAAAAACAGTGCTGAAATTGTAGTTTGAACTCAGAAAATATATCCCCTGCAAATCTGTGTGGGAATGGAGATCTCTATTCTTGTTTTAACTTTTGATGGCACAGGAAGTTTCTAAAGCAGCTTGACATTACTTGTAATTCAAACAATGTTACTTGTTGAATTGACTATCTCGGTATTAAGTTGTGCATATAAGTTGTGCATAAGTACATACTAAGTGCACTTAATTTTTAGACTGAATTCATTAAGAATTTTGTACTGAATTCATTAGCAAAACTATCAAGTCTGTAGCAAAGACTAATTTCCAAAGCCATTTAGTGATGAATTATAGTGTTTGAAGGTGATTTGTTTAGAAAAATTTCAGTCTTCTCCATGAGCTCAAAAAATTCTAAAAAAAACTTTTTGTTTTGAAATGGTGGATATGCATTGGTAATTAAAAAAAAGAAAAATCCTGTTGAGTTATAATTGCATCTGGGCAATTTGTTGTGCTGCAAATAGCAATGTGAAGTGATCAGAGTGCCCATAACCAGTTCTTTCACAAATCTGGACCAAAATACTTTCTGGTTCATCATTCAGATTCTATGACCATCAAGAAAGGATACATTGACTAACAAGTCAAGATTTTTGCAAAAGTACTGAAGTTTCATCATTGCTATTTAATACCCTTTCTTCTTTTTTTTCTCTTTCCCTCCCTCCCTCCTTTTTTTCCTCTCTCTATTCTTCCTCCATTCATCTGTCTTTCCTTCCTTCCTCCCTCTAGCCTTCTTCCCTCCCTCTCTCCCTTCCTCTTTTCCTTTCTTCCCTCCCTCCCTCTCTTCCTTCCTCTCTCCCTCTCTCCCTCCTTCTTTCCGTCCCTTCTCTCCTCCTCCCTCCCATTCTCCCTCCCTCTTTCCTTCCCTCCTCCCTCCCTCTTTTCTTCCCTTCTCTCCCTCCTCCCTCCCATTTTCCTTCTTCTTCCCTCCCTTTCCCTCCTTTTTTTCCTCCCTCCCTCCTTCTCTCCCTCCCCCTCTTCCTTCCTTTTTTCTTTCCTTCCTTCCTTCCTCCCTCCCCTTTTTTCCTTTTTTCCTTCCTCTCTCCCCCCTCCTTCCTTCTTCCTCCCCTCCTTCCTTTCTTCCTTCTTTCCTTCCTTCCTTCTTTCTCCTTTCCTTCCTTTTCTCCCTCCTTCTCCCTCCTTCCCTTTCTCCCTTTCTTCTTTCCCTTCATTTTCAAATAAATGACATAGAAAAAGAAAAAAAAAGTCAAACATATACTATCTTTTAGAAAATGTGTAATTAATACTGGATTTGTTGTCAGATGACCTGGATTCTACCCCCATCTTTACTAATTAGTCCCTATGACCTGGGGATAATCATATAATCGTTTGGAGTCTTATTTTACCTGTAAAATGAGGGGACTGAATTAGATGGCCTCCAATTCCAAATTTCTAGATCTATTACTAATAAATTTAATTAATAAAATTAATAAATTACTAATAAATTATTCATGGCCTTACAATGGAATTGACAACACACTTAATTTGATTTAATTTGAGTCTCACTACTACTTTGGAAGGTAAAGTGCTACAGATGTTATCTGTTTTACCACCAAGGAAATCAAGACAAGAGTGTTTCACATTACTTCCCCCTAGTCACACAACTAATAAAATGTTGGAGAAGAGTTGTGAACTACCTCTAGGTCCAGGATCCTCAGCATTATACCATACTGCCTCTCACATAGGAAGACAAGAGTTTACACTTCTCAAATATTATGGAACACAGTGTTAAAATCAGAGGTCTAGACTCAAAGCATATACTGAGGAAAGACTAGTAGTCTGGACATCAGAATCCTAGGTTTTTTAAATTTTATTTTTGATAGGGTTATTAGACTGACTTGGGGAATATTATACAGTATTCTGATTGTCAGCATGACATTTGACAAAGTCTTTCACATACCCTTGCATATACAATGGAATTTAATAGGAGTAATTGTAGAGTCCTGCACTATAGATTTAAAAAATAAACTCCTTAAGTATAGAAAAATTTTAACCACCTGGTGCTATCACTAATCATTCTTCACTTATCACCCAATCCTTTTTATCAGGAGATCAAATACTGGCATGTCCTAGGTTCATCCTGTCAAGTTTGTACTCCACCCTTTCTCACAAATATTCAGGGATTTGCCAAACTCTTTTGTGGTTCTCAGATGGTGGACTATCTTTTGTTCCCTATTTCTTCCCCCTCTCTGTGGGGTTATGTCAAGCTTTCAATTTAGGGTAAGTATGGTTATTGTGAACTTTCCCAATTGGAATTGGCAAGACCCAATTTTCTCCTAAAATTCATTATCTTTCAACAAGGCTTCAATCTTTGGAGTAATGAAGTCAGTCCTAGGCTCCCTGAAATAAGGGGGTTCTTAAAATGCAATATATGAACTTAAAAGTTTTATAACTGTCCTTTAATATAATTGATTTCCTATTTAATCCTATATCTTTTATGCTCTTAAAAACAGGATTCCAAGATGGTATTCACAGAGTTCACCCAACTTCCAAGGGAATCCATGACAAAAGGCTAATAACTTCTACCCAAGGTCATGGACTTTGCAAGAGTTCCAGGATAGACAGTCAAGTTGGTTTAGTTCTTCCTAAGTGCTCCTACCATGAATGATACATTTAACTCATGTCATTTAGAGGACTGGTCTTTAGGAGTGGTTTGGGTCTTGCCTCTTCAAAATACAGATTTGTGACAGAATCTCAGCTTAGCTAGCTCAAGACTCCTGGAGAAATGGCTTCAAAACCAGCCCCTGGCAAGGACAAACCTACTGCTGTTATTATACCCTGCCATCTCTCTGAATTTGCATCCTTCAGTTTTAAGTTCCCAGATGGCTAAGGCATATGTAACATCTTTAAGTTCCAAATATTACCTGTGGCACCTCTACCCTTGCTCCCATATCTTGTCATTCCCACCTGCACACCTCTCTCATTCCTTATGGGGGAACCAGAGCCTTGTTACTCTGGGCAAAGAAGGAAGGGCAAAAGAGCAAGGTTTCCAAGATGCAGAATGCCACTGTGTATATGTGAAGAGGTCTAGGAATTATGGGCACTATGAGCTCAGTAAGAAGCATACAATATGATGTGTCACCTAAAAGAGCCAACTTCTCATGGACTCAGTACAGATCATATTTTCCCCCTTTTTTCTTCTTCAGAACATGATTAAAGCAGACTTTTGTTTTACCTGATTTCATATTTATAATGGATTTTATATTTCTTATCTTCTCAATGGGTAGGTAGAGGGAGAGTTTGCAATGGAAATGAAATAAAATTTAATTAAAACAAAACATAAAAGAGCAAATGTGATCTTGTGCTACTGTAGCAGAACCATAGTGTTAGTATCCATGTTGGGATAAATGGAAATTGGGCATTAAAGCTGTAGGTGACTGGTGTGGGGCACAACATTGAAAGAAGAGTGAGATGCAAGGGTCTTAGGCCAGCAACCATTCAAGAGGGGAAGGAAGAGACACACAAGAGACAGAGAAATAGTGACATTTTTTAAGATCCTCAGAATTGGAGACTACTAGAATAGAGGTAAGGAACCAGGTAAGGAAAGAAAGATCTATGCTTAATAATAATGTTCAGCATTTATATATCACTTAAAGATTTGCAAAAGCATTTTACATATATATCCTTTCATTTCACCCAACAACCTTAGGAAATGGGTACTATTATTATGAAAACTTTATAGATGTGGAAACTGAGGCTGATATTGTTTAAGTGATTTGCCCAGGGTAATTTCTTATAGCACAATAATATTCCATCACAATCTTATACAACAATTTTGTCAGCCATTCTCTGATGGGCATCCCCTCAATTTTCTATTCCTTATGACCACAAAAAGACCACTTACAAAGATAATATTTGCACATAAGTTCTTTTCCTTTTTTTTCTTTTATCTCTTTGGGATATAGATATAATAGAGGCATTGCTGAATCAAAGGGTTTTATGTAGCTGTGTATCCCTTTGGTCATAGTTCCGAGTTACTCTCCAAAATGGATTTATCAGTTCAAAACTCCATCAATAATGCATTAATTTTCCTTATTTTTCCATCATCTCCAACATCTGTCATTTTCCTTTTCTGTCACATTAGCCAATTTGATATGTATGAAGTGATATCTCAGAGTTGTTTTAATTGGTATTTCTCTAATCAATAATAGTTTAGAACATTTTTATGAGTATACATAAATTTTTCTGAAAATTGCTGCTTTCATATACTTTGATCATTTGACAAATGGAGAATAATTTATATTCTCTTTTTTCACTTGACTATTTTTAAATTACATGTAAAGATAGCTTCCAGCACTCATTTTAAAGATTTTCAGTTCCAAATTTTTCCCTCCCTCTCTCCCTTTCACCAAATCAACAATCTGATATATATATATATATGTATATATATACACATATATAAATATATAGATAGATATATATGTTTGTGTGTAATTATACATGTATAATCACTTTAAATGTATCTCTATATTAGTTATGTTGTGAAAGAAATATCAGAACAAAAGGGAAAAACCACAAGAAAAAGTAAAAAAAAGGCAAAAATAGTATGCTTTGATCTACATTCAGCCACCATACTTCTCTCTGTATAGATGGTAGTTTGCATCCCAAGTCTAATCGAAATGTCTTGGATTACTATATTGCTGAGAAGAGCTAAGTCTGTGTTAGTTGATCATTACACAATCTTGTTACTATGTGCAATGTATTCCTGGTTCTGTTTACTTCACTCAGCATCAATTCATGCAAGTCTTTTTAGATTCTCTTTGAAAGCAACCTGTTCATCATTTTTAATAAACCCTATTCTATTACATTAATATGCCTCAACTCATTCAACCATTCTCCATTTATTGGATAGCCACTCAATTTCCAATTCCTTGTCACCACAAAAAACCAAAACAAAATAAAAAAAAAAAACTGCTCCAGATATTTTTGCATGCAGATATTTTGTGGATGCTTTCTCTTCTTTTATGAACTCTTTGGGATACAGACCCATAGAAACAATGCTGAATTAAAGGATATGTACAGTTCCATAGCCCTTTGCTCTCCAGAATAGTTGGATCAGTTCAAAATTCCAATAATGCATTAGGTGTTCATTTCCTCACAGCCCCTCCGGTCATATTTTTTTCCTGTCATCTTAGCCAATCTGAGAGGTATGAGGTGGTTTCTTCAAAAGTTGTTTTGTGATTGAAAGTATTTTTTCATGTGACTATACATGGTTTTAATTTAAGCTGAAATTTTTTTTCATATCCTTTGACTATCAATTAGGGAATGACTTGTACTCATAAATTTGACTCAGTTCTCTATATATTTTAAGAAAGGAGGTCTTTATCAGAAACATTGGCTGTAAAATTTCCCTCCAGCTTTCTGCATTTAATGTAATCAACTTGTAATTGCTCTTTATCCTTTGGCCATATATTCTTCCATTATCTGGTCATGCATTCTTCTATTATCCACAAATCTGACGTGTAATTAAGGGCTTGAACTTAGATCTACTAACTCTAAGTCTCGCTTTATCTTGTTGTGCCTATATGCTTTGATAGTTTAGGAGTACAGAAAGCTGAAGAGAGTCTACAGGGTGAACATCAGGAGAAGAGAACAGAAAGAAAAGATAAAGGCAGGGAAGTCAAATTTCAAAATTTTGCACAATTTGACCAAAATTTTAAAGGTTTTCAGGACAACAGAAGGTATGTTTGAAGGGGTATGTTGTCTATGTAATAGCCATAGACATGGATTAAAGAAACATTGATAACGCTGTTTGATTTATTAGGCATTTATTAAGGACCTACTATGAGCCAGACATTATGCTAAAACTGAATTTTGATGGCATCTGTGGTGGTTTCTGAGGGGTGGAGGTGAGAAAAGAACATTCTAAGCATCATAAATACTTCATAATGTCCTATGTGAAAATCAAGTATGCCAGTTTGGCTGGAATGTGTGCAAGACAAGGAATAACAGCCTAGAAATATAGGTTAGTAGTAGCTTATGAAGGAAATAGGAGAGAGAGGAATTTGCATTTATTTGATCCTAAGGGTGATAGAAGAACTGACATTACATGTTGGGAGATGTACCTGGAAATATCAATTGAGCAGGTCATATGCAAGATGGGTCAGAGAGATGAGAGACTGCTTGTTGGGAGACCAATTAGGAGGCTGTCACAATGTTCAGATGAAAGATTATAAAGACTTTAATTGGTATGGTTGTGGTGTGAATGCAGGGAAGGGGATAGATGTGAAAGATGTTACTCAGGTAAAACTGAAACCTTTGTGTATCCTAGGCAGATCTAGAATATTGTACTTCCTATATGTTACTGTCTACAGGAGACTTTCAATCTTCAATAGGTGGCAAAATGTAATACAAAATACCCCCATGCTACAAGTCAGTAAAGTTTTTCTGATATTAATAATAAAAAAGGTCACATGTAGAAACATCCCTTGTTGAACATTGTAGCATCTTGTACCCTTGACTGCCTATTCTGCTTGCCCTATGCAGCAGTCCATGTGTTTACCTAGTAAGCAATTCCATTATACTAGGCCTTTAAATAAATTTGTTAGATTGAAGTACCAGGCAAGAGAGCTTTATTTTGAATCCCTGCTATTTATTTGGAGACAAACCACACCTCAGGACAAGAGATAGGGAGCTTAGGAAATGTACAAGATTTCAGAATCAAAGTGATTTTGGGGGGAATATCCCCACAATTTCTATCATTATGTAATTGTGTTTGGGGGGCAGAGGCATGGGAATTGGGTAATCTAAATTAAGGGGATAAAGTATCATTAACATAATCTACATTTGGGCTAACACTAAGGGTTCTGTGAAAATAAAATTGGACACCTTTTTCTTGCTTGCTTTTGACCTAAGAATTGCCAATAGAGAATTCTTTTAGAGAACAGTTCAGTAGTGAAAAAAATTAGGGGAATGGTGCCATGGTAGGATTGCCCCTGAGAATAAAAGAATCTTTTGGAGGAACTAATAATGATGAATCTAGGGATGTTTCTTTTCTTTCTGTCTGCTCACTATAGCATGAAACATCCTACAAATCATTACAAAAATGAGATTAGCCGGTCTTGGTAATTTGAGGATTCTCTTCTTTCTTTATCTCTAGGTCTTTATTTCCATCTATTCTTTAAAAAAACAAACAAACAAACAAACAAACAAAAAACAAAAAAAAACAAAACAAAAAAACTTCAATAAAAAGGGTTCTTAGAAAAACTGATAAAAAGAAAATAGAATTCTCCTAAAATCCATTGGCTTTTTCTTGTGCCACATTTGACAGGATTTATGCTAAATACAAGTATTTCTTTCAGAGCAAAGACAACCTCACTACAACAATGGCCCTTCTTCTTTCTTCTGTCACAGAGCAGGAACTGCCAGGAGTTAATTCTTGTACAAAGGGAAACTCTGACTCTGAAGGCTGAGAAATGGGAAATCTGGTCATCTCTAGAGTTAAGTGACCTGAAAGGACTTGTAAACATGAACAGCCAAGAATTGCATCATTGGACAACTTCCCTAAATCTGAGCACCATGCCAGCTAGTCAGCACCTAGAACTGTTAAAAAAAAAAAAAAACACCAAAAACCTTGTGCCTGAGGCACTGGCTAGAATCTGTAGGGTTTAGACCTAGAAATAACCATAGGAATAATCTTGTCTAAATCCCTTTTTAAGTCCTTAATCTAAAATTTTTACCCATGGGATCATAATAAGCAAGTCACATTTCTCTGTGAAATAGGATAACATACGCTGCTTCACAGTGCAATCATAAAGAAATTGATTTGGAAAACTTAAAGGCACCTTATTAATTTCTACTAATGCTCAGAACACTGAGAGGGACAAAGTTTTAGTGATTTACCCAAATCTACAGAGTCAGCAAGCGAAAGAAGTGAGATTCAAACTCAAATTATCTAACTCTAAAGCCAGTGACTATTTCTCCCATTGTACCATACTAGAGGAATGACTAGGGTGGTGCAACAGTAACATTGTCCCAGAACCCTGAAATTTAGAGGGTGTGTTTCTCTTTAGAAGTAGAGAAGTTGTTTTTTGTGCTTAATAATTCTCCTCACTAAAATAGCCTTAATTTTCATATCATGAATTAAAAGTTGGTACATGCTGCAAGCTTGTCCTGGGTGTCTTTCTTGGGAGCCAAAGTTTCTCTTTATGGTTCTCTATCTCATTGCCTCTTTCATCATCAATGTTCATCCACTGGATATGTAGATAGAATATTAAGTAGGGTAGAAAGGTATTTATATAGTAAAATTCAAATAGATCTGTTCTTCATCAGTGGAGCCAAGATGGAGAATTAAAGGGAAATACCCATCTGAAATCTCCAAATATTCCACTCCAAACAACTTAAAAATATTCCCTGAAATCAAATTTTGGAGTGGCAGACCCAACAAAATGTCAGAAGAAGATATTTTACCAGCCTGTGAAAACTTAAATGGTAGGCCAGAAAAGTTTATATAACCCTGTGGTGGAAGTCTGGTAGAGGTCCATATTTATGGACACTGAGGCTACATACATGGGCACTGAGACTGTAGCAGCAGCAGTATTTTGGGGAGTTCTCAGCCAAGAGAAAGTAAGGATGTCGGACAACTGGTCAGAAAGAGATTACAGGGGACTTTTGCTGGCACTTGGTATAGCTGGTTGCAGTTCTGGGTTGAAGTTCAAGAGTGGAGAGAAGCACTGGGGGTTGGTCACAAGGAAGCAGGGTCCCTGATCACAGTACCAAATCAGAGAAGACCACTAGCATTTATAGCTGCAGGAGAGCAGGAGACCTTCCTGAATTTAGGCCAAAGTGCAGACCAGTGGCCCCACCTCTCCCAAGATCACACCACCTTGGAAGCATCAAAAATGTTCAGATCCTCAGAACTAGATGTGAAAATATCAGCACAAAAAATCCTGAAGCTTTGGACAATGCCTCCCCACAGAGGCAAACTTTAACATAAAGTTCAAAGTCAAGAAATAGGCTGGAAAATGAGAAAAACCCAACAAAACAAAAAAATTTAACTCCATTGTCAGGGAAGACCAAGACATACATGAAGATAATAATGTTAAAAGAGCTATAAAACCCCCCGAAACCAAACCCCCCAAACCCCAAAGGTTAATTGAACTCAAGCCAAACAAAAGAATTCTTGGTAGACTTAAATAAGGATGATGGGAGAAAAAGTGGGGGAAAAGGAATGAAAGAAAATTATGAAAAAAAATAATGGCTTGGTAAAAGAGGCACAAAAGGTGATCCAGTGGAGAACAAAATGGTAAAACACTAAAAATCTTTGCCAAGAAAAAAAAATCGAGGACACTATTAAAATGGTAAAAGATATGACACTGGAAGATGAGTCCCTCAGGTCCAAACATGTCTAAACACTACTGTGGAAGAGCAGAGATAACTATAGATTATTTTTAGATTAATTTTAGAATTAATGAAGCAGCTGGGCTAAAGCCAAAAGGAAGCTCAGCTGTGGATATAGAAGCTCAGCTATGGATATATCCGGTGACAAAAGGAAAGTCCAATGCTGTAAAGATACAGATTTTGGGAGATTGTTGAGGACAGAAGGGCCTCGCATAGGGTCACAAAGAATAAAGCATGACAACAGAAAACAGAATTAGTGTAATGGTAGAAAAAGCCCAGAAATTCATTGAGGACTTCTTAAAATGCAAACTATTATAGACCAAATGGCAAATGAAAGATGAAGCCTAGAAATTCTATAATGAAAAGGAATCCTTAAAAAGCAGAATTGGTCAAATGGAAAAGAAAGCACAGACATTCACCAATGAAAAGAAATCCATAAAAGGGAGAATTGTCCAAATGGAAGAGAAAGCCAAGAAGATTCACTAATGAAAAAAAAATCCATAAAAAGTAGAATTAGCCAAATGAAAAAGCTCAGAAATTTATCAATGAAAAGAACTTCTTAAAAAGTAAAATTGGCTAAATGAAAGGAAAAACAGGCATTTTTAAATGAAAACTCCCTAATAAGCTGAATTCATCAAATGTTTCCATTCCCAAAAATTCATTGATGAAAAGAATTTCTTGAAAAGCAAAATTAATCAAATTGAAAAGAAACCTAACAGAATTAGCCAAATAGAAAATGTAGAGTTTCTAAATGAAAGGAATTCCTTAACAAGCCACATTGGTCAAATGGGAAAAAAGCCCCCAAATTTATCAATGAAAAGAACTTCTTGAAAAGAAGAATTGGGAAATGGAAAAAACAAACAAACAAACAGAATTGGCCAAAAGAAAGTGAAAACCCAGAAATTCATCAATGAAAAGAACTCCTTAAAAAGAATTGGTCAAATGGAGATGAAAACCCACATTATTCATCAATGAAAGGAACTCCTTAAAAAGTTAGAATTGGCCAAATGGAAAAGAGCTTTCTTTTTTCCATTTGGCCAATTCTACTTTTTGAACTTCTTGAAAAGCAGAATTGGCCAAATGGAAAAGAAAACCAAACTGAATTGGCCAAATGGAAAAGAAATCCCAGAAATTTATCAGTGAAAAGATTCATTAATGAAAAGAAATCCCTAAAAAGTAGAATTGGCCAAATGGAAAAGAAAGCTCAGAAATTCATCAGTGAAAAGGAGCTTCTTAAAAAGCAGAATTGGCCAAATGGAAGAGAAAATGCAGATCTTTCTACATGAAAAGAACTCCTTAAAAAAGCAGAATTGGTCAAATGGAAAAGAAAATCCAAAAATTCATCAATGAGAACTTCTTTAAAAGTAGAATTGGCAGGTAAAAGACAAATAATACATGTTCCTTCATGAAAAGAATTCCTTAAAAATCAGAATTAGTCAAATGGAAAAGAAAGCCCCAAAATTTATCAACAAGAACTTCTTAAAAAGTAGAATTGGCAGGTGAAAGAGAAAAGATAGATGTTCCTTCACAAAAAGAACTCTTTAAAAAGCAGAATTGTTCAAATGGAAAAGAAAACCCAAAAATTCATAAATGAAAAGAACTTCTTAAAAAGCACAATTAGCCAAAGGGAAGAGAAAAAAACAGATATTCCTCAATGAAAAGAATTCTTTAAAAAACAGAATTGATAAAATGGGAAAAAAGACATAAGTCTCACTGAAGAAAATAGTTCCTTAATTAGAATTGAACAAGTGGAAGCTAATAACTCCATGAGACACAAAGAAATAATTAAAAAGTCAAAATAATTTTTAAAAATAGAAGAAAATGTGAAATACTTCTATGGAAAAACAACTCACCTGCAAAACATTTTGAAGAAAGATTATTTAAGAATTATTGGACTACCTGAAAGTCACAAAGATCTTAGACAATCATTATTTCAAGAAATTATCAAGGAAAATTGCCCCAATATCTTAAATCCAGAGGATGAGGTAGAGTGAAAGAATTCATTAATCATCTCCTGCAAGAGATTCTAAAATGAAAACTCCCAGGTATATTACATCCAAATTCCAGAGCTCCCAGGTCAAATAGAAAATACTTCAAGCAGCCAGAAAGAAATAATTAAAACATCATGAACCCATAGTAAGGATCATACAAGATTTAGTAGTTTCCACATTAAAAAAGCAAAGACTTAGAAAGTAATATTCTAAAGACAAAGAAACCAGAATTACAATCAACAATCAACAATCGACTACCCAGAATAACTGAATGTAATCTTTCTGGAGAAAAAACACAGATATTCAATGAAAAAGAGGACTTTCAAGCATTCTTGATGAAGAGACCAGTGACAAATTAAAAATTTGACATTCAAAAACAAGACTCAAGAAAAACATAAAAAGGTAAGCATGAAAGGGTAACTATAAGGAACACAAAGTTAAACTGCTTGCATTCCTATATAGAAAGATGATATGTGTTTACTTCTAACAACTTTATCACTATTAGGTCAGTTAAAGGGAATTTGAGGCTGCTAGGTGGTGCAGTGGATAAAACACTTGGTTTGGAACTAGGAAGATGAGTCTTCCTGAATTCAAATCTGGCCTCAAAGGCAATTACTAGCTGTGTGACCTTGGGCAAATCACTTAACCCTGTTTGCTCCAGTTTCTTCATCTATAAAATGAGCTGGGGGA
>JAJPUD010015581.1:26601-36893 GCA_023553655.1 Myrmecobius fasciatus | reverse complement strand
GGCAATCTATATTTTTGTAGATATTCCTCCATTTCATTCAGATTTTCAAACTTACTGGCATAAAGTTGGGCAAAGTAACTCCTAATTATGGCTTTAATTTCCTCTTCATTGGAGGAAAGTTCTCCCTTATCATTCTTGAGACTAACAATGTGATTTTCCTCTTTCCTTTTTCTTATCAAATTAACTAAAGGATTATCTATTTTGTTAGTTTTTTCATAGAACCAACTCTTAGTTTTATTTATTAACTCAATAGTTTTCTTATTTTCGATTTTATTAATTTCTCCTTTTACTTTTAGAATTTCCAATTTGGTACTTAATTGAGGGTTTTTAATTTGTTCTTTTTCTAGTTTTTTCAATAATAAGCCCAATTCATTGATCTTTTCTTTCTCTATTTTATGCAAGTAAGCATCTAGAGATATAAAATTGCCCCTTAAACCACTTTGGCCGTGTCCCACAAATTTTGGTATGTTATCTCCTTATTGTCATTCTCCTGGATGAAATTATTGATTGTGTCTATGATTTGCTCTTTCACCCATTCATTCTTCAGGATTAGATTGTTTAATTTCCAATTACCTTTTGGTTTATTTTCTCCTGGCCTTATATTGCATGTGATTTTTATTGCATCATGACCTGAAAGGGATGCATTTACTATTTCTGCCTTTCTGCATTTGATTTTAAGGTTTTTCTGCCCTAATACATGGTCAGTTTTTGTATAGGTTCCATGGACTGCTGAGAAAAAAGTAAACTCTCTACTGTCTCCATTCAGCTTTCTCCATAGATCTATCATACCTAACTTTTCTAACAATTGGTTTATCTCCCTAGTTTCTTTCTTGTTTATTTGTAGTTTGATTTATCTAATTCTGAGTTAGCAAGGTTGAGATCCCCCACTAGTATCGTTTGGCTGTCTATTTCTTCTTACATCTCTCTTAATTTCTCCCCTAGGAATTTGTGTGCTATTGCACTTGGTGCATATATATTTAGTATAGATATTGCTACATTATCTATGGTACCCTTTAATAAAATATAGTTTCCTTCCTTATCTCTTTTGATTAGATCTATCTTGGCTTTTACTTGATCTGAGATAAGGATTGCTACCCCTGCTTTTTTTTTGTTCACCTGAAGCATAACAGGTTCTGCTCCAGCCTTTTACCTTCATCCTGTATGTGTCACTATGTTTTAGATGTGTTTCTTGTAGACAACATATTGTGGGATTCTGGTTTTTAATCCAGTCTGATATTCGCTTCCGCTTTATGGGAGAGTTCATCCCATTCACATTCACAGATAGAATAACTAATTCTTTATTTCCTGCCATTTTATTTACCCAAGTTATGTTTTCCCCTTTCCTTTCCCCTTTCTCCCTTCCCCCCACCTCAGTACTTTGCTTTTGATGACCCCTCCCCCAAACAATACTCCCCTTTCCTTTCCCCTTTCTCCCTTCCCCCCTCCTCAGTACTTTGCTTTTGATGACCCTCTCCCCCAAACAATACTCTATCCTTTAGATCCCCTCCCCCTGTTTTTACTCCTTTACCCTGATTCTTCTATTTTCCCTTCTATTAGTTTATCCCTTACTTTTCCTCCTTTCCCTCCCACTTCCCTCTAGCAACAGACAAGTTTCTATGTGAAATCAAATGTCTGATATAGACTTTTAGAGCCCAACCTGATGAGAGTAAGATTTACACAGTGCTCGTCTCCCTCCCCTCTTTCTCTCAATTATATTAGGTTTTCTTTGCCTCTTCAAGTGATTTTACCTTGTTTTTACCTCTTTTTTATTTTAGATCTTATTTTACCACTTTTTCCCTCTTTTCCCCAGTATGACAACCTTTTCCCCTCTAGTTCTCTTTTTCATATTATCAAAGTAATATTTAGTTAATTATACCCCCAAACTTTGAGTATCCCCCTAGTAAAAATAAAGTTCTCAAGAGTCCTTTCCTTTTTACCTTTTTATGCATCTCTTGAGTTCTGTGTTTGGGTGTAGAATTTTTTGTTCAGATCCGGTCTTTTCATTAGAAATAGGTGAAATTCACCTATATCATTGAATGACCATCTTCTTCCCTGGAGGATAATGCTCATTCTAGCTGGATAGGTTATTCTTGCCTGTAATCCAAGTTCCTTTGCCCTTCGGAATATCTGGTTCCAAGCCCTTCGATCCTTCAGTGTGGAAGCTGACAGATCCTGACAGATTCTCATTATTGATCCTCGGTATTTGAATTGTTTCTTTCTAACTGGTAGCAGAATCTGTTCCTTGGTGCTATAGTCCTGAAATTTAGCCACTATATTCCTTGGGGTTTTAATTTTGGGGTCTCTTTCAGGAGGTGATCGGTGAATTCTTTCAATGGTAATTTTGCCCTTTGATTCTACAATCTCAGGGCAGTTTTCTTTCAGGATTTCCTGGAAGATAGTGTTTAGATTCTTTTTTTGATCATGGCTTTCAGGAAGTCCAATAATCCTTAGATTGTCTCTCCTAGATCTATTTTCCAAGTCAGTTGTTTTTCCTAGGAGATATTTCATATTTTCTTCTAATTTTTCATTTTTTTGTTTTTGTTTGACTGATTCTTCAAGTCTTAGTGAGTCATTCACTTGCATTTGTTCAATTCTTATTTTTAAGTGTTGTTTTCTTCAGTTACCTTTTTAAGTTCTTTTTGTAACTGGCCAATTTGTTCACTGCACTCTTTTTCCACTTCACTAATAAAATTAAGGTTTTGCCACAAATGTCACTCTACTTTATTCTGTGAGAGATACTAAGATGCATAAAATGTGGTCACTTCCTTCATGGAATTTATAATCCTTCTTTATTTGCACTTGTCAGATATACCTTTTTTTTTTTCCCTTTCTTTTTTTTAATTAAAATTCTTTATTTGCAAAACATATGTATGGGTAATTCTTCAACATTGACCTTTACAAAGCTTTCTGTTACAAATTTTAGCCCTCCCCCCAGTCCCCATTCATACCTTTTTTAAGCTTAGTTCAAGTCTCCATTTCTACATGTAGTCTTTCTGCTAGAATATAAACCTGTTGTGGATAGACATTTTTTTTTTTGTCTTTTCAAGTCACAGCAGCTAACAGAGAATATGAAACATCATAGTTGATAAAGGCTTGTTGAAATAAATTGCAGTGAATTGAATTACAATCTGGTCTGTGAGAGAATATCTATACAGTACATAAAAAGTTAATAGCACAAGGCTGTTTGTGATAAATATGAAATTAATACCGGAAGAGCTCACTGAGGGCTAATGAACTGATCTTTAAATCTGAAGAAAGACTTAGATAAGCAAGGAGGGGACAACAGAGATAAGTGTGAACTAGTTTAAACCTCAGCTTTAAGTGGACTCATTGCGTATCACCCATTTTTTGAGTTCTTTTATGGAGAGCAAGCCTGTCTTATAGAATAGTATTAAATTTAATAACCATACTATCTGTTAACAGTAAAGTCCATTTATTGCTAAGCTTGGCATTTGATTTATATCTACAAAGCCTTTTTCTGTGTAACCACTTTTCAAGAAGCATTAGAAATAGATAGGGATGGATGCACATGAACTTAGTCTGTGGCTCTGCTGTTCACACTATGACACAAATCATTAAACAGATAGCAAATAGCAAAACAAAAAGAGAAAAAGAAAAAACAATGTATTGTATAGCATGATGAAAAAAGCCCTAGATTCCAAATCAGAGGATTTGGATTAGAATCTTTTATTAAAAATAAACCAGACACATAGCACCATGGAGTCACATGACTCCTCTAAGCTTCTGGCACCACATCTATAAGATGGATATAATTATATTATATACTTTGAAGGATTATAGTAAGGAAACACTTTGTGAAATATAAAGTTGTAGATAATGTGAGTTACCATCTGTGTTATCATCATGATCTTATATCATTAAATATTTAATTAGGTAATGAAAAATGCAGCCTTCAAAATCACTGTTCTAATGCAGCATCTCCCATAAATAGGTTAAGATCACAAAATATTCCTTAAGAGATGTTAAAACAGAGGAATTTGTGTATGGTACTTCTCTGTAACTTTCAAGAAAAATACAAAACAAGGAAATATGTTCCCTAAAGGTATGTATTATGGGCATAGAAGCTATCTAGCAGAAAATTCTCAGTAATAATGAGGACTTCCATGTCCATCTGTCAGTGGGTAATATTATACTAATGGCATCAAACCCTAAAACAAAACAATTTCTCTTAATTGAGAGGTATGATTTCCCACAAGTTCAGTATAGGGGAAATATATGCATGTATGTATGTATATGTATATCGTGTATGGATGCATGGACATTGTGCATATGTGTACATGTAATATGTGTTGATCATTATGTAAATTTGTTTCCATACATGCATTTTATATTTATACATGCACATAAAAACCTGCATGTATAAATATATACGCAATGTATATGTACATGTACCTATACAGTGAAGTCTAGTAGAAGTGATCTCACCTCTACCCATTATGTAAACACAATGAAAGGTTCAGACTCCAATAGCTGGGACTTTTCATGCCCTTAGTTAACCATGAAACTGCATCAGGAATACTGGGGATAATCAGGCATTACTTGGGATAGCTTTTATCCTTTAGGGAAGCTAAACCCTCCCAAAAGAACAAAGAAGGAGGGTCCTGATCCTACCTAATATAGATAGTACAGACAAGGGTAAAGAGGAAAGAAGCTATGTCAGGTAATCTAGGGATACTCAACTCTCAGGATTGTTTTTCTCCTTTTCAGGAAAATTAATCTTTGGCACAGGAAGAAGGAGAGCAGATAGGTTTAAACCATGTGGTAAAGAAATGATAGTAAATAATAGACCTGTCATACCTGACATAAAGGAAGTTAGATTTTAATAGGCAACATATCCATACAATTTTAAGTACAAGACATATGAAAAGTAAACATTTGATAAACTTGGATTGTGAATGTGCTGGAAACTAAGGAGACTACAAAAGGCTTCCATTCTGATAGCTGATAAAGGTGAGAAGGATAAGCATTCCAAACATGGAGTTTGAGTTCTAGTTGGGAAAGCAGCCAGAAAAAAAACATGAACAGCAGGGCTGGAACATTATGTGTAAAGAGCAAGCTCTCTATATGGATGGGCCACAGAATATAGGAAAAGGGATATTGTAAAAGAAGACTGGAGTCAAGTTGTAAATAACTTTAAATGCCAAATAGAGATCTATATAATTGACTTTAGAGGTAATAGGATACCACTGATAAGTTTCAATATGGATATACATGATTTTTAGGGGGGGAATGGTGAGCATGTAGAAAACTAATTGGAATGAAAAGAAGATTCAAATAAGTCCAATTAGAAGGTTATCAAAACTATTCATACTAAAAGTGATAAGACCTTAAAATAAAAGGGAAATGTAAAATATCTTGGATGCTGAGTGTAGACAGTAAATGAGATCCAGGACTAAACAGAACATAGAAAAAATGCAAGAATTCAGTTGGAAAATTGTGAAGAACCATTAATGAGCCAAAGCTTTCTGAGGCAAAGATCTACATTTTAAAAAAAAATCAGTATCTGCCCAGTGATATTAAAATTGTTTCTTATTATTAAAAAAAAAAAAACAACACTGCTTTAATGGAATCAAAACTGTGCATTCTTCAAAGAATAATACAAAAGAATATGATAGAAATATTTAAAGTGCAGCACCTTATCAAAACAGGCTACATGATATGTGTATAGAGTTGACCTTGGAATCAAGAAAACCTGGGTTTGAATGTTGTCTCTGATAGAAATTGTTAATATATACATGTAAATTAATCTCTCAGTGGTCCAAGTAATTATCTGACTATATATTTGAG
Source organism: Myrmecobius fasciatus (assembly GCA_023553655.1). Lineage (NCBI taxonomy): Eukaryota > Metazoa > Chordata > Mammalia > Dasyuromorphia > Myrmecobiidae > Myrmecobius > Myrmecobius fasciatus. Next base: position 31,085 of record JAJPUD010015581.1, on the reverse strand, counting down.
GAAAGGTAATTTGCACTAGCCAACTAGGTTCTTCATGCAAAACTCCCTATATTGATGAAATCCAGCCCCAATTCAATCTCAACCCTCCATCATGTTACAAATAATCAAAGTATCATCAAAGATATCATTAAAGATATGCCAAAACATGTGAAACAGTCACATTTTGAGGACAAAAGATTACTACCTATGTTATGTCAAGAAATCTAGGGGAAAACTTGTTCTACATTGACTGGACTCGGTGGAGTTATTACTAGTGGACAAGTCGGAATCACACTGTATGAGAAAATATACATGACATGAGATTGGCAAGGGAGTATGCACATTGATGAAATTATGCATCTACAGATATATATTTCAATATCATTATTGTTCAGCTTATAGGGTAAATATGTTTTATTGTCCATTATGTTCTTTTATGATAATGCAATATTTACATAAGTCTATCAGGCTTCTAAAGGACACTTTAGAGTTTTTACCGCCTTTTTGTGCCATTGGGATAGATTGTAAGTATGATTTCATTCATTTTGGAAATACCAACAAGGAAAAATTTTTCTATTAATATTGATCAATATCAATTTTGCAGATAATAATCTTAGAATTGGATGGGGCACTGAAAAATTAAGTTTCTTGACCAGAGATGTGAAACCAGACAGAACTATGGTTTGTAATATTCTAAAGTTTGTTTTTTATACTGTACACTAGGCTGCCTTTGTTGCAAGTACAAGGAAATGTTAAGTGTTTTTATAATCCTACCAAAAAATGTGAAGAAGTTTCTTAATCATCTTGAAATAATTATAGGGCCTTGGAACTTGGAACTGGATAAAAATATATATAGTGATTAGCTGAGAAAACCAGTCATGACTTGTGGCCATATATGTATTATGCATTCATGCATAGGCACATGCATTCATGTATGTATATATATATACACATACATATGTAGCAAGTATCTAGTAGTGCAAGAATAGGAAGCATTCTAAACCTAAACTAATTGTAGTGTAAGACCTCTAACATGGGGAAGATGGGATTCTTCTCTTCCTCTCAGGTAACTCACAGCATCTAGCAGAAAATTCACTCAAACAGAAGATATCCTGTCTAGCCATTGAAAAGTCAATTGAAGAGAATTTTAGATTGGTTGAAGAAGCAGAGATATACATAGAGAAATACAGTCACCTAAGGGAGGAGGATCCTTCATGGCAGCAAAAAAAAGCAATCTGTCTCTAGATTCAACAGTTTGGGAAGCATACCAGGAAAGGACTGGTTATCTATTATTTTAGACATATAGGGTACTCCAGAATTCACTCTAGAAACTATCAATTAGGGACTCATTCTACCAGTTCAAATATGAGCTGTGGGAGTACTTCAAAATTGTTGCTGTCAAGGCAGCTAGGTGGTGCAGTGGATAGAGCACCAGTCCTGAATTCAGGAGGACCTGAATTCAAATTTGACCTCAGATACATAACACGACATAGCTGTGTGACCCTGGGAAAGTCACTTAACACCAATTGCCTCAACCAAAAAAAAAAAAAAAAAAAAGTGTTGCTCTATAATCACTACTAATCTCATTTTAGAAATGATAAAAGCAGTGGTCATCTGATCAACAACAGATTTCACAGATAGGGTCAGAGCCTGATTTGGAACCCAGATATATACTGATTTGAAGTCTATTGCTTTCCCTTCTATGCCATACTGTTCTTTACTTCTTTCTTTATTTTCACTGCTTCTCATATTTAAGAAAATCATTAAGCAATACATATCAGTATTCTGTTGGCATCTTCTATAACTACTGATGTGTTTAATAGATTGAAGATGTCATTTTCCTCTAAGTTCTCCTGTGATTTACATTTGAACTATATGCTACTGTTATTTGAATAGCTTTTTATAAGACCAATATTTTCTTTGTTGAAAATGAGAAGGGAAAATAATTGCTATTTAGCAGACTGCACACTATCTGAGCATTTTGATTTCTCCTCAAAACTTGAATTTAGATAGGAAAAAAAAAATGCAGCTTGAGAAAAAACAAGTGCTGCATACCATAGCCACAGGCAGCACAATTTGTTTCAGGACATGGTGAGGTGGTATTGACAAGGGAAATGACAAACATAAAATGAAACAAGGTGGTAAGAAAAGTCCAAAAACAAATTTATAAATGGAATGCCTTGAGTTTTATGACTTTTTGTCTCTCCTTCATCTCATAAATCTTATTGATGAAGGAGAGATAGAGAGATGGTGCTGATGAGGTATGTAGAAGAGATGGTGTTGGACCCCCTTTGGCAAGTCACAGGCTTTCTGGAGGAATCCACAAACCCTAAGCAATGAGGCAAGCTCTCTATATGGTGAAAAGGAAACAAATTTATTTCACTGGAAAGAACAAACTTTTGCCAGTGGGCAGAGGCCTGCTAGGGCTTTTACATTGGTGGGTTTACACTGAGTAGCAGCTCAGTGGGCTTTTTCCTGGTGTAGGAAAATAGCAAAGGCTTGGGGTTCAGAGTCCTCCTTTTATTTTGCCTTGTAAGGCCTCAGACCTGGAGATTAAGGGCTAGTATCTGTAAAGGGCTGTGATTATGCCCTAGGCCAAGATTTCTGATTGGATTGCAAGTTTGCCTATGAATAGGTGGGTGGGGCCCCTTCTATCTCAACTGGAGGGTCATAAATGTTTATTACTTTTCCTAAGAATATAGAGTTGATGAGACAGGAAGACAGACAAAAGCAAAACAGTTCTTGTCCTCAAAGAGTTTATGGTCAAATGAGAGAGAAAGAATATAAAGAGGCATATATGAAATATATAAGTAGGTATTTATTTACAAGATAATTATTAATCAAATATAAGGTAACCAGAAGAGAATAAAAGGAAGGAAGGAAATGAGCATTTATTAAATGCCTACTTTTTGCTAGATTCGGAGAGGGAAAGGAACTGATTTAAGAAATTATATGCTTTCATTAAATGATGAAGTTCACCAAATTACATGAGAGAAGATTTCAACAGAATATGATTGCAGTCTTTATGTATTTCAAGAGTTTCTATATAGAAGAGTAAATTATTTTATTTTGCTTGGTTCCAAAAAGCAGAATAAATAACAATAGGAGGAAATTAAAAAGACACATTTAGGTTGTTAGATATTCAGGTAAATATTTTCCAATAATTAGAATTATACAAAAGTAGAATGGAGTTCCCTAGAATGTTGACTTTTCAATCCTTGGAATTTTTCAAGCAAAGGCAGAGATTTCACTTTTAGTCATATGATAGAGTTTTTTTAATTATGAAATTCAGAAATTTCAGAAATTCCTTCCACTTTGAAGATCTGTTTGTTTTTTGTTTTTTGGTGTTTTTTTTTTTTGATAAAAGGATTTTTATTTCATTTTTCATTATTATAGCTTTTTATTTTCTAAACATATGCATAGATAATTTTCAACATTTATCCTTGTAAAACCTTGCATTCCAAATTTTTTCTTCCCTTCTGACACCTCCTCTCCTACATAGCAAGTAATCCAGTATATATTAAACATGTGCAATCCTTGTATAAATATTTTCATTTCCACTATTATACTGAACAAGAAAAATTAGATCAAGAAGAGAAAAAATGAGAAAGCAAAATGCGAGAAAACAAGAACAGAAGGAGTGAAAATGCTATGCTTCAGTTCCCATAGTCTTCTCACTGGGTGCATATGGCTCTCATCTTCACAAGACCATTGCTACTGGCCTGAATTAACTCATTGTTGAAAAGAGCCAAGTCCATCAGAAATGAACATCTTCTAATCTAGCAGTTGCCAGGTACAATGATCTCCTGATTCTGCTCACTTCTCTTAGCATTAGTTCATGTAATTCTCTCTAGGCCTCTCTGAAATCATGAGGATCTGTTTCTTTGAAATACAAAGTGGGCCTGAAATAAGAACCAATTCAGATTTAAGCTCACAAAATCTGATAATGGTTTTCCCTCCTTCTTCTTCCATTATTCTCCCAACACCTTATCCCAATGAAATGAGACTCTCAGAAATGATTATCAGTAATCTGAGATTAGAACACAGTGATTTTTAGAAGGAAAAAGAAAGAAAGAAGAAAAATTTTAAAAAGAAATAAAAGTACTGAAAAAAAAAACTGATGGAAAGTAGAAATTTTAGGTCATGAAGTAACAATCAAATGCACTGTTCTATGAAAACCTGAAGATTTTGTATATATAATAACAATCAAGCAGGGCATCTTAAAAAGGTGTTTGTTATATTTGTTATGTACTTAAAAATAAAAATAATATGTATATAATAGAGATTCACAATTTCATACACAATGTTCTTATCTTTTCCTCTGTACATGTAAATACATGTTCAGTTCAGTCTTTTAAAAAATGTGCCTGATAAGGAGTACTTTCTTCAGTTTTTGGCTATGGAACTGTAGTGAAGTAGTTTTAGTAGCTAGGATAGAGAATTAATATAGAGAAGACCTAGACAGCTATGATATATATATATATATATATATATATATATATATA
>JAJPUD010015581.1:15613-26501 GCA_023553655.1 Myrmecobius fasciatus | reverse complement strand
CAAAGGCTCCATATATTTCATCTTGATCCAATACTGCCCAGCTAGTCTGAATTTTCTCTGCCACAATTTGTTTCCCTTTGATGAAAGCCTCTTAGATTTCTGCATTTTGAAAAAAAAATTTGCCACAAACACAGCCTGAATTTTTGATTCACACTTGTTCATATTACATTCAGATCTCATCCCTCTCTCCAAAAGAAGATTCACTTTTATCTATCCATGGACTTTCATTAGCAAATCACTGATCACTAGGCATAAAGAAATGTGTTTTAAGATGTTTCAGATATTCTCTTTAAAAATAGAGAAATCTTAACCAAGTGAAGATCAGAATGAATACAAAGTGAGGGTTAATAATTAACCAAAGGATCTTTCAGCTCACTTAATCCAAACATCTTATTTTAAATATGAGAAAATATTTATCTAAACCATTCAGGGAAGGAATTTGGAACTCCAGACCACAAAGTCACTAATCTATGTCTATTCTTTATACAGTGAAACAAACACAATGAATATATTCAAAGAGATTTTTTAAAATTATAAAATAAAAATGATTCATATACAAAAAATATTTATATTAGTATTTTATATTATTGCAGTAAAAAAGAAAACAGTAGAAAACTTAGAAAAGGCTGGAGAAAATGTAGTAGTTGACTAACTGTATTATGAGGTTTTAAGAAATGAAAAGAGATTCAGAGATATTGTTCAACACATACAAAATAATGTTTAGTGAATAGAACAAAGAGATTATCAGTTTTTAATGAATCCTTTTTCATTCATCCATCCATTCAACAGACTTGGTATATACTGATTGTCAATTATTTATCAATTTTGACCTTGAGATTTCTATATCATCTACAACAGCAGTTCTTATTATGGAGGAGGGTAAGATCTATGAATTTTTTTGGCTTTTTTTTAAGATTTTCTTTCTCACTTAATACTATTTTACTTTGTTCCAATACATATAAAAATAGTTTTCAAAATTGAATTTTTATAAATTTTAAGTTTCAAATACTTTTCTCCTTCCATCTCACTTTTCCATCCTCCCCAAAAGGACAAGAAATCTGATAAATGTTATACATGTACAATCATATAAAAAATATTTCTGCATTAGTCATATTGTGAAAGAAGAATCAGAACAAAAGGTGAAAAACCACAAAAAAGAAAATAAGGAAAAATAGCATACATCAACTTCTATTCAGATTCCATATTCCTTTTCCAAGATGTGGATAGCATTTTCCATGATGATTCTTTTGAAATTGTCTTAAATAACTGTATTGCTGGGATTAGTCTATCAAAATTGGTCATTGCACAAGATTGCTTTAAAGTTTTACATTTTCCTGGTTTTGCTTACTTCACTCAGCATCAATTCATGTAAGTCATGTAAGTTTTAAAATCAAATCTAAGAAATCATTTTGCATGTAACTGGGAAAATAAATATTAAATAAATAAAGCCCATCTCCCCCCCCCCACCAAAAAAATAAAAGCTCCTTATAAGACAGAGTTGGTCAAATGGAAAAGAAAAATACAAAAGTTCACTAAAGAAAATGATTCCCTAAATATTAAAATTGGGCAACTGTAAACTAACGATTCCATGAAACATCAAGAAACGATCAGAGTTTAAAAAGTGAAAAAAGAAGAAAATGTGAAGTATTTCATACTTAAAACAATTGATCTGGGAAATATGGTAAGGAGAGGTAATTTAAAAATTATTGGACTATCTGAAAGCCATGATCAAAGAAAAAATCCAGACATAACATTTCAATAAACTATCAAGGGAAACTCTCTCAAGCTGTTTCCATAATCAAAGTATAAAATAGAAATGGAAATAATTCACTAATCACTACTTGAAAAAAGATCTCAAATAAAACCACCCCAAGAATATGAAAGCAAAATTTTAGAGTTCTCAGTTCCAAAAAGAAGAAATCATTCAAATACCATGGAACCTTTTAGAGGGCCACAAATAATGGGGGAACTCTAGGTGAGGTATAAGACCCTTCAGCCCAGAGAAACCTGCTGACAATGTCTGGTTCAGCTCCCCATCTGTCCTAAGGGCTCTGAGCCTTCCTGAAAAGTCAGAGGGCTGTGACAACCTGTGCTGTAATTAAAGCAAAGTGAAACCAAGTGGCAAAGAGTCATCTACATACAATAGCAAGTTATTTATGTGTTCCTGCATGCACAGTATATAGTTAGTGCATGTGCAGTATTGCTTTTGTTATATAAGGATAGGAGGGCATATAAGGATGAGAGAATTTGGAATAAACAGACTCTGTGTTTTGACCATCCACATGAGTCCCTCCTCATCACTCCTCCTCTAAGACCAAGGAAGGACTCCACCAAGGTTCTCCAGAGAGGTAGTCTGGACACAACAGAACCATGTGCAGGATTATCAAAGATTTATCATCTAATATCTTAAAGGAATGGAGGGCTTTGAATATGATATTCCAGAAGGCAAAAGAGATGTGATTACAATCTAGAATAGCCTTCCTAGCAAAACTGAGTATAATCCTTCAAGGGAAAAATATGGATATTTAATGAAATAGAGATCTTTCAATTTTCTCTAATCAAGAGAGAAGAGCTAAATAGAAAAAAATGACTTTCAGAAGTGTTTATTATCAGTGCTTCAGTGATCCAAGGCAATCCCAATAAATTTTGGACAGAAAACTCCATCTAGATTTAGAGGGAGAACAATGGAGACTGAATTTAAATCAACACATTCTATGTTCACTTTTTGTTTTCTTTTTTCTTCTTTTTTTTCTCATTTTTTCACCTTTTGTTCTGATTTTTCTTTTCAAACATAATTCACAAAGAAATATGTATATATATATATATATATAAAAGAAAATGCCTTTCAAATAGAAGTACCAGGAAAAGCATGAAAATGGAAACATGAAAGATAAATCATGAGACTCAATAAAGTCAAACTTTCTATATAGTAAGGTGAAGCATATATCTTCTAGTAATTTTAGCATTATTAAGGTAGTTAGTCAGCATATATATAAAAAGTCAATATTGGAGCAAGTTGGTTATGGTGAGAAGATTTTTAAAAATATGAATAGGTGAAAAAGAGTGATGCTATGGGGGAAGGGGGAAGGAAGAGAAAGAATAGGGAAAACAGCAATATCCATAACAGACTGAATTTGTACTTGGGCCTTCCTGAAACTCAGACTAATTCTGTATCCATACACTCTACTGCTCCTCTTTGACTTTGTAAGATATCATTATAAGGAAGATCAAATATGGAAAATAAGGTAAGACATTGTTCCCCATCATAACCTATTCAAATCTACTTAGTCATTATGGAAACTCTACCCTCCTTGTGCCTGTTTATTGAAGTCATAAAACCTGATTGGCTTCTCACCAAATTATCTTTTTTTCTTTATGATTATGTTTAAAACTTTTTTGGAGGACCAGTGTAAGACGAGATATGGACCATAAGGATCTAAGGATTGGAAGGTCATATTTCAAATGAAGTTTTCTAAATTGAGGTCATCTGAGAGCTTTATAATTTCATGGCATTTTTTAATATGCTTCATATTCATGCCTGCCATTTTCAATTTATCCTACTTTCTAAAATAGAAACTGAAGTTGCTCATTCATGGCAAAAACATCAGCAAAAGTCCTTTCAGAATTTTTTAGTTAAGGTCCCTCCTTTTTAGTCTTTCTTTACAAAATGAAGAAAGATTATAACTCAAATAAGAAAATTAACATGGTTTCATGTGTTTCAAAATGTAATTTGTTATTCCAAGGATTTGTATTGCAAATTAATGGATTATTCCATTTATTAAAGAAAATGAAATGATAAGATTATAGATTTAGAACCAGAAAAAATAGTAGGGATCATCTAGTCCAACCCTTCATTCTATAGATTAAGAAATTAAGGTTTAGGAAAGTGAAGAATTTTGAACAAATAATTAAATGGAAGATTTAGGATTTTAATCTAAATCAAACTGGTATTTGTATGCAGTCATGATACAGTCTAGGTAGGGTAGAGACTAATAGAATCCTAAGAAGAAAAAGTAATTTTTTTCCATTTTTTTATTTTCAGTAGTTGACTTTCTTCTACTTGATGAAGAGTTAATAAGTGCCCAGAAAATATTTCGCTTATTAATCAGTTTAAGCAATTTATTTCATGGATATAATGCATTCTTCATTCTGCAATTTATGTAGCATCTGGTCAAACTGAATTCTGTACTCTAAAGTGGGCTATTCAGTTTCCTGAACTTGCTCTACTCCCACATCATTCTCCACATCTGGAATGGTCTCCCTGATAGCCTTCTCACTCTGCTCCCTAATCCCAGTTTAAGTGCTTCATCAGACACAAAAGCTTCTTTTCCAATTAGAATTAATTTCTACCTTCCAGATTCTTTTAACTCATTGTCTTTCACTAATCTTATGCACTTATTCATTGTCTAACCTGTATTATAATTGTTTATGCGCATCTCATTTCCCTTGTTGGATTGTAATCTCCTTAAAGCAGTGAGGTGCCACAATACAAATAGCATTTAACTGTAGTAAATAAAAAATGAATTTGAATCATACCTCTGAAATTAGTAGTCCTATAATTCTGGGTAAGTCACTTACCTTCTCTCAGTCTCAGTTTCTTCATCAATAAATAGAGGATTATAATAATACTTCCCAGATTTTTTCCTGAGAATCACTTAAAAAAACACACCAAGTATATATGCATGTGTATATATATATATATATATATGTGCATATATATATATATACATATATGCATACACAATGCAATGTATACATATGTACACATAGAGCCACCTACATATGCACATATATATAAACATATGAGTGATTGTGTATATGTGCAAATATATTGCTTCACAAACTAGAAAGCATCATAAATGTTAACTATTTTTATTTTTGAATATAGAGTATATTATTCATTTTCATATATACAACACAGTATTCTATGTATAATGATACTTCAGAAATGTTTATTGAATGCTTATTGAATGAATATTTATTAAGAATATTTTGAATTATGACCCAATTTCTAGGGGCTTGCCAATTTATTCATTCATTTATGCCCGTATTTTTTTAGAATCATTATGAAGCTTGGTCAGATTGTGGTAGTATTAATATTGCTCCTGAATACATTTGAGTCTTATATAGAATTTCCCACAATTGCCAGAAGTAACATGAAATTTAAAGATCAAGCAATCAATTTAATGAGTATTTAAATATAAAATATTTAACATATAAAATACCTTATAGTTTTGTACAATATATATTAGTATATACATTTGAAAATGAAAAAAATGTTTAAATTATCGTATAATTTCATTGCAAGTAAAAGGAAAATTATCTCATTTCAGTAGAATAAATTTACTCATGTATTTAGAGGATTCCAAGTTATAACAGTCATTAAAAATATTCTATTTCATTATATAAGGTCATTTGTTTTAGTCACCTGTTGGTAGTTCTATTTTGTATGGTCTAAAGAATGATGTGAAGAAATCCATGTTTAAAATCTCCATCATTCTATATTCAGTCAGTAATGTCTGATTCTTTGTGATCCCAACAGGGGTTTTCTTAGCAAAGATCCTGAAGTAGTTGGTCATATCCTTTTTTCAGCTCATTTTACAGAAGAGGAAATTGGGGCAAATAAGAGTTTGTCCAAGGTCACACAGTTACTAAGGACTTGAGTTCATATTTAAACTCAGGCTTTCCTGACTATAGAGCTGGTCCTCTATCCAATGTAAGAGCTAGCTGCCCCTATGCTGGCCACTTGTTACAGAGGCTTTCCTTTGAAAACTATAGAAATTATGAAGCTATGATGTCAAAATAATTAAGATTGTTGTTTGTCCTTCGTTTTTGAAGAGGACCATGACATCAGGGAGGTGATGCCATGACATGCAAGTAAATTAGATTTGAGTGAGGGAGGGCTGTGCAAGGTCACCTGCCTTACTTTCTCCTGAGTCAGCTGGGTCCAGTGGCAAGCTATAGATCAAGACAGCTGGATATGACCCTGAATGGAATGGAATACCTTAGCCTTTTTAAGCTAAGGTCTTTCAAAAAAAATAATAATAATAATAATTAAGGAGAGAAAAATACATATGGGATAGAAGTAAGAAAAATGGGCAGGGACAAAGACCTAAATTCTAATGTTAATCTATCACTTAGTATTTATGCAATATTAGATATCATTTTAAAATAACAATCACTTGCTTAATCTTTTAAAGTTTATTGAGCACTCTTCAAGTACATATTGGGTATAGTCACAACATGAAGCAGGAAATGCAAATACTATCATTCCCATTTTATAAATGAAGAAACTGAGACTTAGAAAAGTTAATTGATTTCCCCAAAGTTACAAAGCCAGCAAGGTTTGGAGTTGATATTTCAATTCTGATTTTATATATCAAAGACTAATATTTCATTGTACTGAAAGATACCTTGCATCTATAACAACCTATAACTTCACAATCACAAAAAAAAAATTACTGTGAAGTAATTTACTAGCTTACCTTACTACAAGACATGGGTACTTAGAAGAGCCTTAGAATGATATATATCTAATGGGTCAAAGGAATAATTTTTTTTTAAAGTGTTAAGGTCTACCATTGATGAATTTTGCTTATATTGGGATGTTATCAAAGATCAATTCTGCTCTCAGTTGTTCTGGTTCTTCTAAAATCTGATTAAAGCCCATCCAACAAATATAGATTGACTTTTAAAAAATGAAAATTAAAGATGTGATTTTTCCTTGAATGTTGAAATATTGATGCCACACCTGGTGCTCTCCCCAAATTGATTAAAGTATAGAATAGGGAACTGGAATGCATATATCTTACTGAACTTATTTTATCATAAAGGTCTAGATTTCTCCAACCACATCCAGGTAGTAGCATCTCTAACTGAAATATCAAAGAGTCACATTGGGAATGAAGCTGATGTTCAGGCTGAGAAAACAAATCAAAAGGAAAACAATCAACCTTTTTCATTAGAATTTTCTCTTTCAGATTCATTTCTTTTTATGACTCATTGTTTTCTCTCCTGAATCACTACATATCCTAATAAGTATTTGAATAACTTTCTTTTAAAAATGAAAAAAATAATGCCTGAAAGTTTTTTTAAATCATTAAATCATAAAAAATCTTTTTTTAAATCATTTAAAACATTTAAATCATTAAAACATTCTGAATTGTACCATTTAACCCCCTTGGGCTTAGGAAAAAACTGTAATAATGGCTGACATTTATGTGGTGCTTTAATGTTTCCAAAGCACTTTATATGCATTGGATCATTTGAACAACATAACACTACTGAGATATAAACATTTCAGGTATAATTGTTTCAATTTTGCATATGGAAAGTGAGACTGAGAGAGATGACATAATTTACCCATCATCACATACAAAAAAAGTTTTAAATGCTTATTTTGAATTTTTTTCCCCTAAAAGTCCAGATTTCTTTCTTATACCCCTCAAACAACCCCAAACTATCAGCTATTTTAATGCCAAAAGGAACCACTTAATTTCAATGCACTTCAGTTTCTCTCTATCTGATATATTGAAATTAGTGGTACCAGTCCTTAAATTATTCTGTAGTCTCCTTTGGAAGATGATAGTTTTGTGGAAGAGGAAGTATTGTGGCAACTGCTACTAATTTGAATTGTAAATTACTTGGAAATTAGTACAATACATTTGGCGCTGAAGAATTTGCTAATGTATTAAATGTTTTACTTTTCTATAATCATTTATTCAATGTCATTTCTCTTTCTTTTTTGCAAACCTATTAAGCACAAGGGATTTAAGAATCAAGAAACTATGAAAATTCTTTTAATCCTTTGAAACCTGAAAGAATTTTTTTTTCATAGAATAGATAATGACTGTTCAAAAACTAGGTATGCAAGATAAATTATTAGTATGTTAAGTGTGATGTATTTAATTGTATTAACCGTACAACATTTGATTAGACATGTGTGGCAACAATATATAAACGAGTCTATAACTCAGTGTATCCTTAATTGAAAGTTATTCACAGTTTGTGCCAAAGATTAAAAAAGAACTTATGTGAAAAAGTAGCCATAAAATACTGTTTAAATATTCAATTATCATGGGATTATTGATTTGTAATTGAGTGAGACTTTAGAGGCCAAGGAATCCAATGCCTTATTTTAAATATTAGGAAAATTGAGGTGCAAGGAGGTAAAAAATTTTCCCAGAGGAAGGTATGAAGGAAAAATTTTAACCCAAGTGTTTCTAATTCCAAATCCAGGGCTTTATCCAATGCTTTATGTTCTCTGTAATTGTAAGTCAAATACTCAAATTGATGTTTTTCAAATCCCTTGAAATTAGTTGATATTGTCTTGCAAATGATAGTACATGTGCCTTTTAAGAATATGGTGACTGAAAAAGGGAATATTTTTCCATATTTTCAATTTTATGACATGGCTAATGTCATTTTAAAGTAACTCTCCAATACAAGAATGAATTCATATATGACCCTAATATTTATCTATGGGAGTGCATGACAGTATTCAGGGATGACCAGGACCTCTTGTTTGAAGACTTACCAAAACATTTCCAGGACTACTTAATCACCTTTGATATTTAGCTCTCTATTCAACTCTGACTTGTGGCTCTAAAAAGCTACAGTGCATGTAGCAGCCACAGTCCTGTGGGGCTTGGCAGATGGGCTAAACTAGATTGAGGGAAGCTTATTGGCTTTAAAACCATTGGTGAATTAGGGAGACGTCTACTGTTATTTGAAATTTTGGTAAGTCCTTCAATCATAATATTTGATGAAGAAATTAGATTTTCTGACTTTGGGAGTTTCGAAATTTAGGAAGAACAAGCCGTAGGAGTAAGTCTAGCTATAGTGGGCTAGTCAGCCAATGATCAATGCCTTGAGAAGCAAGGAACAATTTTTTGGAGTTCTTGTTTTCCCATTTAGTGGAAGTTAATATTAGACTCATCTGGAAGAAATATCATCTTTGGACATGAATTTGGTGGATCAATATTATATAAGAATAAAATTAGATTGAATCAATACTTTTCTCTTTCTTTTGGCCCAAGAAAGTAGTAGGGGAGAGTGTGCCCCACAGATGTGAATGAAAAAGGTTGTATGCTTGTCCTAGCTATGTTTTTAAAATAAATATCCTTTTGCCTTGCCCTCCCCTCTTCCCTTTTCCCAATAATGGGGAAAAAACAGATGATAAGGAGTTGAGTAAATTGCAGCAAAAGAAACAGATACTCACAAATCCCTTAGGGTATTAAGAGAAATTATTAAATAACAAATCATTATTAGATTTCTGACCTTTCCCTAAAATTTACCCTACTTAAATTATCTTATCTAGATGAAGTTGTTAACCCACCCAACCTTACAAAGAATATAATCTAAAGTGAATTATAATTCATTATAATTTGTGCAAAGGGTAGACCTTTTGTCTAGATTGCTCTAGATAGGGTTTGATTTAGAAGTGGATGGCATAATCAAAGTCACATCCTAAAGCCCCTCAGAATAGATTCACCTCTCATTATATTATTCATTATTTGTATTAATTGTTAAGTAATCACAGTTAATTACCATCCTCATAGAGTTCCATTCTTACTAGGGCATATATCTATTGAGTAAATTCTTTACATCCTTACATGGGAAGATGATATTTGTAACTAATTATTTTTTTTTTAATTTTTGTTTTTTGTCTTTTTTTCAGGCTATCAGGGTTAAGTGATTTGTCCAGGACCACATAGCTATTCAATGTCTGGAGGCTGGACAAAAACTCAGGTCACACTCCCCTCATCCCTACCTCTGCCCCCCAATTTCTGGGTTGGTGCTCTATCCACTACACCACCTAACTGCCTTCAATGAATTCAAGGCCATCTCTAGTCAATTCTGATCTATATCTGGATCCTGTACCCAGATGGTTCCAGAGGAGTATGAGACCGGTAATCTTGCATAGCCCTTTGTCACTAAATTCAATTCACTTACATGTCATGACATCTGATATCATGGTCATCTTTAAGAATGGAGGAAAAAGGGAGCCAAGATGGCGGAGTGAAAAGGTGACTTTCTGCCTCTCCTCCGATCTTCTCTCAAATCAACAATAAAATAAGCCTCTGAACTGATCTTCAAGTCAACGAACTCAGAAATATTTGGGCACGGCTCTCTGGAGAACTTCATATCAGGTTAGTCGGACTCGGACAGAGAGATAAATAGACGACAACTGTGCAGGCCGGAAGTGAGGGTGGGACTCAGCTCGGCTCACCGTGGAAGAAATTCCAAACTCCAAACTCCAAATTCCAAACACCTGGAGTTTATCTGAGGCACTCGGGACACTCTGCCCTGATTGGGGACAGGTGATCTGGCAGACTTGCCTTGTTTAAGGAGTAATTCCGACTTAGTCCTAGCCCCCACCGGCCCAGCACCTTAAGTCAACTCGCCGAAGTGCCCCAGGGCAAAGCGTCTTCAGCCGAGGTTTTTTTTTTTTTTTTCCCCCCTACCTTAAAGAGATATCCACTCTGTCTAAAAAAAAAAAAAAAAAAATGATGAAGAAGCAAAAGAGAGCTCTCACCATAGACAGCTTTTATCAAGGCAAAGAAACGACCTCAGATACAGAGGTTTCTTTAGACAAAAATCCAGAAAAAAACAGCAACGACCATCACTGGTCCCCGTTTCAAAAGGCCTTTCTGGAAGATTGCATAAAGAACCTCAAAAGAGAGCTGGAGGATAAATGGGAAAATAAATTGAAATCAGTGCAAGAAGGATACAGTATCTTGCAAGAAGGATATGATGCTCTGCAAAAGAGATATGAAAAAGACACCAATTTATTAAAAAATAAAATTAGTGAAGTGGAAAAAGAGTGCAGTGAACAAATTGGCCAGTTACAAAAGGAACTTAAAAAGGTAACTGAAGAAAACAACAC
>JAJPUD010015580.1:2296-36896 GCA_023553655.1 Myrmecobius fasciatus | reverse complement strand
GCTTGCATTGTGTTGCCTTTCTCTGATTCTTTTTTTTTTTTTCTTGTAGATAGGATTTTTCTTGCATAACTTCTCAAGCATTTCAACATTATTAACATGTAGTGGACTTCCTGCCATCTAGGGGAGGGGAGGGGACTGGGGGTAAAATCTGTAATGGAAAGCTTTATAAAGATCAATGCTGGGGAACTACCCATACATATGTTATACAAATAAAAAGCTTTAAAAAAAAAGGCAGCTTGCCAAAGATCTCTATTTCTCTGTCTGTGTCTGTGTCTGGGCCTTTATCTGTGTCTCTTTCTCTCTCTGTTTCTTTCTGTCTGTGTTTGTGTGTGTGTGTGTGTGTGTGTGTGTGTCTGTCTCTCTCTCTCTCTGTCTCTGCCTGTGTATGTGTGTCTGTCTCTGTCTCTCTTTTTCTCTTGTCTCTCCCTGTTTTACTTTTTCTCTCACTCTTTTTCTTGGTAAAGCATATTTAGTTGAATTTGCATACATTATACATACATACATAATCCAAGTATTTAATATTTCTTTGTGATATTCTTTTGATGTAAAAAATTTTATATTTTTGAAAATAATCAATCAAGATTCATTCAGCCAACAAGCATCTTTTAAGGGTTTCTTAAATTCTAGGAATACGAAGAACAACCAAAAGCAATGATTCTCCTCAAGACACTATATTCTAATGGATAAATTGGTATGGTTGATATTTGAAAGATGAAAGTTGTCTTTAGAAAAGGGGGAACTATCATCTGGAAGGAATTAGGAAGTGCCTTCTGAACAAAGTATTAGTTGAGCCAAAGTCTTCAAGAGAACTAGAGAGAGCAATCCAGACATGGTTGGTCAGCAGTTATAGTAAAAGCATAAGGATAGAGATGGAATATTGTATGTGAGAAACAAGTAGAACAAAATAAATCCCATTTTGGCCAGGTTAATGATAGGAAGGGTTAGGGTAAACATTAAACAGGGTTTATTTGATAGCAAGGAAAGAAAGATGCTGCTATTTGGAAATGAACATAATTCTAAGCCTTTGGAACCTTTTCTGGTTTATGATGCACTTAAGGAAAAGGTGCTTATTTTGCAAATTCTAGCTATAATTTGCTATTTTTCCTAGATGTATTTGTTCACCATAGAAAAGTGAAAGGATGGCCTTTCTGTGATTTTCTCCATTTCTTATTGCTTTAGGGCTAACCAGCATCACTAGCATTAGTGATTTGCCAGTCAACTTAGTTGATCTTTATGTTCTGTCTATGCTTTTACAAGTTTTCTTTTGACATAACAATAAGCTGATACTTGTATTATGTGAAGAATTTTGTATAAAATTATGGAACATACAAGGGAGGAAAAATGAAAAGGGAAGCTTAGGGGAGAGAATTCTGGGAAGCTGTCAGAGGAGATCAGTAAATTTCAAGCTCTCCAGATTTCTCCCACAAACAGAATAAATTTGTGCCTCATGGCAGACACAGACTAGTGATAAATAAGGAAGACTTTAGGGAGAACAGGGATCCTCCTGGCACAACCCAAGAAGATATCAATAAGGACCCTAAGCCAAGGATTTACTAGTATGAAGTGCAAACACCTACAGATTAACTCCACAGAAACACCTATTAGGACCCCTTGGGGCTGACAGGGTTTGATTGGAACCTTGGAACCACAGGAACTTTAATCTCCCAGATAGCTTAAGGAGTCCAGGAAAATTGAGTGAACCTCGACTGATTAGGAACACCAGTTTCACTTGTGTTACAGGCAGAACAGTGCTAGGCAAGAGGAACTTAAGGCAGAGGCAGTGGGGCAGTGATGGAGCTATTGGCTTGGGGTTCCAGGTAAGAGGGGAGAGATGAAGTGACACTATAGGCACCATCCAAGTACCCAACGATTAGAAGTACTTATACTAAGACCTCTCATTAACAACAACAACATCAACAACAAAATGAACCAGCAAAGAAGAAACTATAGAAACTTACTAAGGGAACAGAGAAGAATAGGATTCATCTTCAGAGAAGAACAGTGAAGTTAAAAAAAAAACTTCATCTACCCCAAAAAGTAACTCTGAATAGCTTGCTGCCCAGAGAGAATTCATAGAACTTAAAAATTAAATGAAAGACACTGAGAAAAAAAAATAAAATGGTAAAATAAAATAAAAGAAAAACCATCCAAGAAAAAACATGAAGATAATGAAAAAAAAGTTAACAAACTAAAAGAGGAAATACAGTCTTAAAGAAAATAATTATTTGTGGGGGCAGCTAGATGGTGCAGTGGATAGAGCACCAGCCCTGAAGTCAGGAGGACCTGAATTCAATTCTGGGCTCACTTAAAACTTCCTAGCTATGTGACCCTGGGCAAGTCACTTAACCCCAATTGCCTCAGCAAATAATAATAATAATAATAAAATAAAAATAGAAAATAATTCCTTGAAAAGTATAATTGGGGATAGAACCAAAATAGTAGAGTAAAGTCAGAAAGGTGTTCAAATTCTCACAGTTTCCCTCTAAAACCTATGAAACCACGCCTATGAACAGAATTTGACAGAACGAAATCACTCTCCAGTTCAAGATAGGTCGGAAAAACTTCAAGAAAGATCAATCTCACTGGGGTGAAAGGAATGTTCAGCCTAGCTCAGACAGAGTCTGGGAAAGCCAGTGAGAGGGTTTTAATCAGTCAGTCAGCAACTGAGACCCTAGATCCTGGCTCAGTAGTAGACCAAACCAGCAGTGCATTCACCAGTCACGGCTTAGAAGGCAAATTCTGTAAAACTAGGCTGTTTCCTGGAAAAAGCAGATAAAACTACTCCCTGCAAACACAAGGAACTCCAGTGCTCAAAACCAAGACTCAGAGCTGCAGAAGAAACTTGGGACAGTGAATCTTTTACCCCAGGAGAAGAACTCCACCATTGTAGAGGGCCACAGATAGTCCCTGGGTGTGGTATAAGACCTTTTAGTCCAATGGAACCCTGCTGATGTTGTCTGGTTTGGCTTCCCATCTCCACTAAGCGTATCTTAGCCTTTCTGAGAAGTCATTGAAAGAATCCAACGATCACCTTTGTAAAGAGATCCAATGAAGAAAATCTGAAGTAACATTGTTGCAACAATCCAGAATTATAATCTCAAGGAAAAAATACTGCAAGCTTTCAGAAAAAAATAAAATAAAAGTAATTCAAATACTAAGGAACAACAGTCAGGATTAGCCAGGATCTGGCAGCTTCCACAATAAAGGATGAGAGGGCCTGGGATACCATATTCTGGAAGTCAAAAGACTTGAGGTTACAACCAAGAATTAACTACCTAGAGAGACTGAGCATGATATTTCAGGGGAGGTGATGGATCTTTAATGAAATAAAATACATTTAATCTATTTGATTTCTATTTGAAAAAACCCAAATTAAACAGAAAATTCTGTCTTCAAAAACAGGATTCAATAAAAGTATAGAAAGGTGAATAGGGAAAATATATATTATTTAAAGGTTAAACTGTTTATATCCAGAATGGGGAAATGATACCTGTAACTCTTGAGAACTGTATCTGTTATTGAGGCAGCCAGAGGAGGGCATCATATGGATAGATTGTGTGGTTGTGAATGCACTTTGATGTGATGATTTTTTAAAGATATTATGGGATGGAAAAAGTACTGTACTGGAAGAAAAGGAAAAGAGATATATAATGGGACAAATTAAATCACACAAATATGTACAAAAGACCTATTACAATCAAGGAAACGAATGGAAAGGGATGAGCATTGTCTGAAGCTTGAATTTATTGGTTTTGGTAAAGAATATTATTCTGTTGGGTATAGAAATTTATCTAACCCTATAAAGATGTAGAACAAGAAAGAGGAAAGAAAAGAGAGGACATAGATGGAAGGAAGGGCAGAGACACTAGGAAAAAAAAAGGTAAGAGAAGGGGTAAGAAAGATAGAAGATAAGAAAAAGATAGTGGGTAGGGTGGGTCAAAAATAAAACTGTTAAGGAAAGGATGGAAAGAGAGAACAGAAGTTTATACAGGGGAAAAAATAAGATGGAGGGAAATACCAAGTTGGTAATCATAACTGTGAATGCGAATGAGATGAATTCTCCTGTAAAAGAGAAGTGAATAGAAGACTAGATTAAAAAACAGAATTCTATAATATGTTGTTTATAAGAAACACATTTGACACAGAGAGACACATACAGAATAAAGTAAAAGGCTATAACAGAATTTATTATGCTTTAGCTGAAGAAAAAAAAAGTATGAGTACCAATTCTGATTTCAGATAAAGCAAAAGTAAACAATAGATCTAATTAAAAGAGTCGAGGAAGGAAAATACATCTTAATAGTATGCCCTAAACAATGACATAATAACAATATATTTTCCCTGAGGCAATTGGGGTTAAGTGACTTGCCCAGGATCATACAGCTAGGAAGTATTAAGTGTCTGAGATCAGATTTGAACTCAGGTCCTTTTAACTTCAGGTCTGGTGCTCTATCTACTACACCACCTAACTGCCCCAAGTAATAACAATATCAAATATATATCCACCAAGTGGTAGGGCATACAAATTTCTAGAAAAGATATTAAGCCAGTTACAAGAAGAAATAGATAGCAAAACTATGTTAGTGGGGAATTTCAACCTTCTCTTCTCTGAATCAAACAAATAGAACCACAACATAAAGAAGAAAAAATTAGAGAAATTCATAGAATCTTAGAAAAACTAGATATGATAGATCTCTGGAGAAAATTGAATGGGGACAGAAAGGAATACACTTTTCCTCAGAAGTACATGGCACCTACAAAATTTTGCCCATACATCATGGCATAAAAACCTTACAATCAAATGCAGAAAGAGAAATTATAAATGCTTCCTTTCCAGACCACAATGCTATAAAAAGTATATTCAATAAAGAACCAGAGAAAGATAGATGAAAAAACAATTTGAAATTAATCTAATTCTTAAAAAACATGTGGGTCAAACAAGAAATCACAGAAATAATCCATAATTTCATCCAAGAGAATGACAATAATGGGATGCATACCAAAACCTATGGGATGCAGCCAAAGCAGTTCTTATAGGAAATTTTATATCTCTAAATAGCTACATGAATCACATAGAGAAAGAGGAGATCAATGAATTGGGCATGCAACTAAATGCATGAATGCAAGAAAAAGAACAAGTTTAAAAAAAAAAACAATTAAATACCAAATTAGAAATTCTGAAATTCAAAAGAGAGATTAATAAAAATAATGGATCTTAGCAAAGTCAAACTTAAAAATTCAATCAAGAGAGAAATCTACATTATATGTCAGCTATACTAATATTGTGTTAGATAATAGATTACAAATGGATAAATGAATTTATATACATCCGTGTCTGAGTATATATAAGCATTTATGCATGTGACTATGTATGTGTTAATTTAGATATATGTATATGGGTGAGTATGTGGGTAGGTGTGAACGTGTATATATAGATGTGTGTGTGTGCATCTACATATACATATAAATATAACTGTGCTTAAATGTAACCTGCTTGGGGGAAATGGGGAAAGGAGGAAATAAAGAGGGGAAAAAAAAGTAAAAAATGCATAGCAGAGAACAAAAGAACAACCTACAAGGAAGCAAAGAAAAGGTGGACATTCATGAATATAATTTCTATTATTATTATATTATACTTTTATATTATTATTATATATGTTTTCTCGAAATGCACATTTATTGCTATATATTTTTAATCTTCCCTGTTGTTCTGCTGGGCACATGACAATGTTCTGTTTTGTTTTATTTTCCTTTTCTGTTCTTTTTTCTGTTCCACTTTTTTTTCTTATTTAATACTTAGTGCAATATATATATATATATATATATATATATGAAAGAGAGAAGCTGAGACAATTATCATATTTGAAAAGAAATTTGAAAGTTGATACCCATTGTTTGAAGAATGTCTAAACCAGTTTTGGTAAATAAACATAATGGAATATTGCTGTATTGAAGGAAATGACAAATGCAAAAGAGTATAAGACAGTTGGTCTAATATGAAATAATCTAAATTAGGAAAAAATGTGTGTGTTTGTGTTTGTGTCTATATCTATATCAATATATACAACAAATGAATGGAAAGTACAGCAAGGAGATAATTAAAACTAAATGCTGTTAAAAAAATAATGACCAATTTTTTCCCTCCACCTTTACCACACATTTTAGACATAAATTAATATAAGCTGAGAAAGGTTAAAATGACTTGTTCATGGTTGTAGAAGTATTAAGTATTTGAGGGAGGAATTTAACTCAATTTTTCCTTTCTTCAGTATTCTAACCACTATACTATATATAGTCTATCAAAGAAAAGATAGAAGACACCTCCAGTCCTCTTTGCAGAAAACTGGGGGATGCTATTGTAAAATACTAAATGTAAGGTAAGTATTCTGAGATACTGATTAATGTCATTAAACTTTATAAAAATCTTATCTTATTTTTTGTTTTACAACTTAGAATGAAAGAAGATTGATATATAAGATACATAATAAAAATATTGAATACAAGTTTTTTTTAATTATGTATATGGCATGACTATTGCAGTAAAGAGAGAAAGAAAGAGAGAGAGAGAGAGATCTAAAATTTTTCAAATTTACCTTTTATAATAATTAGAATTCTTCTTCTATAGGAAAAATTCCTTTTGTGAGTGAAATACATTATAGATTTTGAATATGTGACATAGCTGGAAGCAAGAAACTGAAATGATTGAAGTTGTTCTGTTCAGTTTGTATCACCAAGTTGAACATAAAAGTATAGAAAACGAACTTGGAAATGCATATATTTCATGGTACTCAATGGTTGGATTATTTGTTTTACTATAAGCAATTATGCTAATTGCTTTCCTAAAGTCAAAACATCCTGCATCTTTGCTATCAATCTAATGTGATCATAAAGAATATTTTCAATATACAGCTGTAATGTTTTAGCAAGATAAAATTTAATTTTTGAAAAACATTAATTAATGACATAAACCTATGTATTTTCTTTAATTGCATTATTTTTATTGATGTAGGCATTAGGACTTTATTTTCTTCTGAAGTTAAGTTGATAGTACTTATTATTGAGGAGAAAATGATGTGTTATGTGTAGTAATTATTCTTTTAAAGTTTCATAAAATTCACCTATAAATAGTTCAGAACTATGTTATCCCCTTGGTATTTCCTTTGCAATTAGTTTGACTTTTTCATCTTAATAGTTATGTAAGATTTCTATTTCATTTTTTATAAATTTTGGTATATTATATTTTTATAGAGAATTCTCCATTTCTTTTAAAATCTTAATTTAGCTGGCATATAATTGTATATAATAGGTTCTGATTATTAATATTTTTATTTATTTCTCTGTTCTTTTACTATGAACATTTTTTATTTTGAAGATTTTATTTTTTTTACTTTTTAATGTTTGTTTAAGGATTAATTATATTTTAATCTTTTCAAAGTACCAGCTTTTAGTGTGATAATTTTACATCCAATGTAGATTACAGTCCAAACTATTTAATATTTCCTAAAAGATTCCCAGCTTCTTACTTCTGCTGCAGCTACTGCTGTGCCATCTAAACTGAAATGTGTATTTTTTCTCTTCATCTTGCTTGCCATCTCTCATTATTAATACACACACACACACACACACACACACGAAATGAAATCAGAACTACCACTTAATGCCCAAAAGGCTATCTCTTCTTATTTAGGATATCATTATTAACTCCTCATTTAGATTTATATCATTTCCTTTCCCAATATGAAATTTCAATTTTAATCACATTATGGCCTATAAATATATTGCTTATAATTTTAAAATATCTTTGTATTCTAGCAAGTAGTCTATTTCTGCACTCATCTTTATGTGTTTTAATACAATCTAAGACACTTACTATCTATGCAATCCTGTGCATATGTAACCCCTTTTTGCTTCCATTTCCTCATACGTAAAACTAACTGGAGAAGGAAATGGCAAATCACTGCAGTATCTTTGTCAAGAAAATCCCAAATTGAGTCACAAAGTCTTGGACATAAATGAAAAACAATTGAATAACAACAAATTATATGATGCTGTCATATATATCTTCTTTTATATATCTAATTGTAAAATATACTCTGTCTTTTAGATCAATATTCTAAACATTTTTTCCACCTCTACATTTTTTCCATTGTACTTAGCTATCTTAGTTATCATTGTACTTAGATTTTTATACAGTTGTGAGGAACATAAAAATGTCTTATGACTTCTGTTTTATGGCAATATTGCCTTTACTAATTTAGGTATATTAATTGAGGTTCATTTGAACAAAATATGTTTTCCCTGTAATTTTGTCTTTATATTGTGTTTTTATCTTCTTTTGACAATATAATTACAACACATCCTTTTTTGGTTTCATTTGATGCATGATAAATTTTGTTCCAGTCTTTAATTTTCATTCTGTATGTATCTTTATTTGGGAATATATTGCTTGCATGCAGTAAATGTTGATTTTTTATTGTATTACCTATTCTATCACTCTTCTGTTGCTGGGTTGTTAAACACAGTCACTTCGAAATTTAGATGTTAGATGTTCCTTTCTTCTTTCCTCCCTCCCTCCCTTTCTCCCTCCCTTCCTTCCTCCCTCCCTTCCTTTGTTTCTTTCTTTCTTTCTTTTTACTTCTATCCTTCTTCCTTTCTTTCTCTTTTCTTCCTTTCTTTTTCTTTCTTTCTTTTTCTTCCTTCCTTCCTTCCTTCCTTCCTTCCTTCCTTCCTTCCTTTCTTTCTTTTTTTCTTTCTTCCTTCCTTTCTTTCTGTATTTTGTTCCCTTTGTTGTTGTTGAGACTTTCTGTTGTGTCTGCTTCTTTGTAATCTCATAAGGAGTTTTTGGCAAACCAATATTGGGGTACTTTGCTTTTTCCTTCTCTAGTTGATTAAGGAAAACAAGGGTTAAATGACTTGCTTAGAGTCATACAATCAGTGTGTGTTTAAGGTCAGAGATGAAATAAGGTCTTTCTAACTCCAGACTTAGCAGTCTATTCCTTGAG
Organism: Myrmecobius fasciatus; assembly: GCA_023553655.1. NCBI lineage: Eukaryota > Metazoa > Chordata > Mammalia > Dasyuromorphia > Myrmecobiidae > Myrmecobius > Myrmecobius fasciatus. The sequence goes on along the minus strand of JAJPUD010015580.1, from coordinate 27,894 downwards.
CCACCTAACTGCTTCCCTTCCATTTCTAGTTTTTAGATTTTATTTTGGTCTTAAATTAGTTGATCAATAATTTTATTTGTTTTACTATTTCTATTGTTTAACTTTAGTGCCTTTTTCTAAGATATTTTTCTCTGTTTTGTCATCTTCATTACTTTCATTATTTTTCTGGTTATTCTGGATTTTTATTTTCTCCCTTTTGCTTTATATGTTACTTCTGTCTTCTCTGTTTCATATCTGTCCTTCATAGTATCAAGGCTTCTACATTTATAAGATTTTAGGAATTTCCAGATTATTGGCTCCATACATCTTACTTCTGATTACCCCTTTTTTTCAGATATGTCTCATTATACTAATGTCAGTACATGGGGCAAGCAATGTTGTATAGAACCAGTACTTCATCTGTAGTACTTATCTAGTTATGCAAATCACAAAGTGAAGCTCAGACATTTTCCCTTTGATATTTTATACTCATTTGCTATAATATCTTCTCCCATGCACTGTTCAATGAAGTGACGCTGACCTCCTTATTCTTTGACAAAAAAGATATTTCATCTCTTGGCAGTGGATATTTTCTCTTGCTCCCTCCTTTGTCTGTAATGCTCTTGCTCTTCATCTTTCTCAGATAGTATCACTGGATTCCTTTAAATTCCAACTAAAACTCAACCTTCTACAGTGCCTTCCTTCTACTCATTATTTCCTACATATCTTGTATTTGGCATGTCTGTACATATTTGTTTGCTTATTGTTTCCCCCATTAATTAGGTTGTGAATTCACATAAATAATTCACATAAAATAAGAGAGTGGTGAAAGGAGAGAAAGACTAAGGATATGAGGAAAATCAGGGCATGGTTAGCTATAAGCAAAGCAAACTCTAACTAAGGAAGATGGTTTTGAAAAGAAAAGAATAAAGAAAAGATTAGGAACCCTTAATTGGAATCCTACTAAGAGAAAAGAAAAGAAGGAAAGGAGAGTAGTAGCCAATTAATTATCTAAATTTTAATGTTTTGCATAAATAATAACTATGCAGCTAAAATTAGAAGAGAAGTAACTGGGAAAGTTCTTTATAGGAGATATCCCCTAGTAGGTACCTCATTTCTAAGAGAGAGAGAGACAGAGAGACAGAGAGACAGAGACAGAGACAGAGACAGAGAGAAAGAGAGATTTAATTGATTCAAAATTTATGAGTAAGATCTATTCCCCAACTTATCAATGGTCAATGAGTGAACAGAATGTTTTCTAAGGAAATATCAATGTTATTAATAGTCATATTGTTAAAAAAATATCCAAAACACTCTAATCATTAGAGAATTTCAAATTAAAGCAAGTATGAGATTCAACCTCTTATACAGCAGCATGGCAAAGTAAAAAAAAAAATGAGAGAAAAGAAAGAAAAAAAAGAAAAAAATGACAAATATGTAGATCTTGTGGGAAAATGGACACATTAATGTGCATGGTAAAGTGAATTATCTAGTCTTTTTGGAAAGAAATTTACTGAAAGTTACTGAATTATACACATTCCTTTCCTGTGTAATATAACTGCTAACTATAGCCTAAAGAAATAAAAGAAAAAGATTAGAAGGTTATACGTGTATGTGTCTCTGTGTGTGTGCATATGTAATGTGTAATATGTATGTGTTATAGAAGTTCTTTTGTGATGGAAAAGAAGTAGAAATAAATTTGGAAATGGTTAAATGAATTATGATGAATTAGTGCAAGTGTAGAAGTGTAACAGGATCACATTATGTTCTAAGAAATGAGGAAGGGGGATAATTTCAGTCACTTCTTGACTTAGTTCTGGACATTCTCTGTGGATTATGGACCTCTCTGGCTCCTTTCAAGTTGCTATTAAAAACCACCCTTCTTAAAAACGTCTTCCCCAATCCTTTAATTTAATTCTTTCCCTCTGTTAAATATTTCCTATTTATCCTTCAATAGAAGCTTAATTTGTATATATTTGGTTGTATATTGCCTTTTGCATTAGATGGCAAGTTTCTTGAGGACAAAGATTATTTTTGGCTTTTTTGTATTCTCAAAGTTTAGCACAGAGCCTGGAACATAGCAACACTTAATAAACATTTATGGTTTCAGAGAAACTTGTGAAGAATTATGTGAACTGATTTAAAGTGAACAGAGTCAGAAGAGTGATTTATGTAATAACAACATTAAAAAGACTAACAATTTGAAAAGACTTAGAAATTTTGCTCAATGCAATGACCAACTATAATATCAATGAACCAATAAGTAGACATGCTAAGCAAAATCTGACAGATTCATGATAGACTCAGGGCAAAATGACATTTTTTTTTGGACATGATCATTGTGGCCTTTTTGTTTTCCAATGGATGGTTAAGTAGATTGAGGTAGAGAAAACATTTTTGTTAATTAATAAATTATAAAATTATAAAATGTTATATTATTTTGGTTTTTAATGCCAGCATATTATTTATTAATAGCCCAACTTATTCCTACACTTCTCTTTGCCTCTCAAGATGGAATCATTTTTTTGTTTTCCTCTTCCTTCCCACAAATATTCAGGCCTATTTCAAAGCATTATTAAACTGTTACATTTTGAAACATTGTCTATTTGGACTTTTACTGAGTGGCATGTTGAAAACTCAATGTACAGTATCATTGGCAAAAAAGGAATTCACATAAATGAACCCAAGACCACTGTTGTGCTAATAAATTTATGATTTTCAACTAATTGAGAGCAGATTTTTCACTCTAGTCAATAAAATAGTAAATCCCTATCGTTCTTTGCATCCTTTTTGATCAAATTAAGTTTTCCTTCTTCAAACATAGAAGGAATCACATTTGAGACATGGCTGAATTGATGATTTTGATCAAATTGCCCAGTTGCTACTTGGCTACCAGCCAGTTGTTTAATTGAAATGACCAGGAAAAAAAAATTCATTTCAGTCCTAATGTTAAAACTGGCTGAATGAGAGGAAGTGCTTATATTGAGTGCACAAAGGGCATTTTAGAGTTCTAAGTTATTTCATTTGTGAATCAGATTAAAATCAATCAAAACAAATTGAGTGTGCATTCCATATGTCTTTGATTTATAGTGCTGAAAAGAGTGAAAGAATCTAGACCTTAAAAAAGGATGGAAAATGCAATTTGGCACTGATTTTGCACTCTACTAGAAACAACAATAGTATTTAAATCACATTCTATTATTAACTACACAGCTGACAAAATCCTCCAAGTTCTTTGTTTAATGTAGTGATTCTTTCAGAGGCTATTGGCATTTTTTCTCCAATGATATTAAAAAAGAGGCTTTATAGTCAAAAAATCCTGTCACCCATCAAAAGTTAATTTTCCTTCATAATTATCAATCCATTAGTCTTATAATTTCCAGTAAGCATTACAGAACTGTGGACTACACCTGGAGCTTTTTGAAGGGAAAAAAATGACTTATTCTTTGATGTTTATTAGTCAAAAATATAGCAAGCCAACAAGTTGCAAAATTGAAAACCTTGTTTTAAGATGGCATTTCCATATTCCATTTTAATGGTTGACTTTAAACTCATTCACTGAATGCACCTATAAATATCAAAGCTGAAAAATAATTGAATGACTCATGCTATCACAGTGTTGCTTATACACTCACCCACTTCTTCAACAAAATAGAATTCAAAATACTCTGAATGTCCAAAAGCTTTAGGAAAATAACTTTCTTCCATGTACATATCAAAATGAAATAAATTAGGGCATGGTAACTGTAAAGTGTTTCTGAACATATTAATCATTACTTCACACAGCTTGTAGAGTCCAGCAGGTAATTTGTATATTGCAAGAATCCAGCAGATAATTTTCTTATTGGAAAAGTCCTGTCATTGTAATATATAACCATCTCTATTTTTGTTTCTCCTGCAAATGAGAATTTGTTATAGCATTGATGGTTATTTACTGTTTCCAATTACTTAGGTTCCATTAAGGATGTTAAAATAAAAAAGCTAGAATAAGGGTGACTAATCTTTGTAGTTAATAGGAACAAAGATAGTTGGTAGTAGTTCAAAGAAAGATTTGACAAGTTTAACACTTAATATCAACTATTAAGAAAATTAAAGGTACTGGTAAAGGTGAAAAGCCTACCATTTTAAGACTATTTACAACACAGTGACCAAACTTTTTGATCATCATTTCTACATAAGTCAGTCAATTGAAACGTCAACTGGATATTTGATAAATATGGGTGAAGTAATGCTTAGTTCTATTAAGTGGTTGCTTAGGTATCATGTAGAAAGAGCCTAAGACCCTTTTGCAATGTTTTAGTACATCTAATAATTAGATTGGATAAAATTAGATCCTAATGAAATCCTTTTTATAAATGTGTCATTTTAAGAGTAAAACAATTTCTGATGAAGAGTTAACTGAAGTAAATTCAACTATTCATTTGGGAGATGGGAGTGATTTAATGAGTTGGTACATCAAGGAGATACTAAGCATTGATAATTATCTGGAAGAACACAAAATGAATTAATGCATGTTGATCCTTTTTAATTTATCAGAGTTAACTTCATACACAGGTTAGCCATAAATGGTATTTTTAGAGACAAAAGAGGATTTCAAAGATTAAATTAATTAAATTTAAAATTAATTAAAATGAAAGATGAGAAGCCCATTTCTCCTCCCTTTCATTTCACACTTGAAATAATTAAATTGGAGAGGTTGATAATATCTAATATTTAACACTTATATAGCACTTGCTATGTGCCAAGCACTGTGCTAAGAGCTTGACAAATATTTCATTTTGATTTTCACAAAAACACTTTAAGATAGGTGCTGTTATTATTCTCACTCGACAGATGTGGAAATTACAAATTGTGGCAGTTTATTTTCATAGGCTCTTGCAATTAGTGAGTAGCTGAGGCTGTATTTGAACTCAATTCTTTTCAACTCCAATTATAGAACCTCTCCAATGTAGCCAACACAAGTATCTAGTTTCCCTCCTCCAATGGAGGAGGCTTCTTACTTTGACCACTGTTATTTTTGTTGTTGTTGTTGTTTTATTTCTATTTTTTTTTCAGAGTTAACTGTGGTTATTCCAACCTATGTGAGCTCTTTGATTTTTTTTTAGAGTTAATAGTTGCAAAACCTCTATGTCTCTTTGGTCATTTGTTTTCAGGGTTGACTGACAGATAATATTTTATTTATAATATTATAATATTTTATTTCTTATAAAGCTTTGCTAGCTCTGGAAAACAGGGTGTCTCTTGACAGTAAAAAAGAGGAGTAAAAGGGGGGTGTCTTTGATTTATACTGACAAGTTTTATGGGGTATTTAATAGAATATTTGAAAACATGCATAGATAAAGAAAGGTACCTGTTTCACCCAGCAGGGAAAGAGGATAAGAATCTTCAGGCAATACCTATTTCATGCATCAGCAAACTCAGACCATGGGACATGAAGGGGATCTTTTGCAGAACTAACAGGGAGGCTTTTATTTTTTTCATTATGTCCTGTGCAACTTTGTATGTATACATGACAAACGTGGGAACTATGAGGGATCATGAGTAATTTTGCTTTCCCTTTGATTTCATTTTGAACTGATCCTTCACAGTGAACAGTCAAGTAGAAGAAAGAGAGAAAGAGAGGCAGAGACAGAGACAGAGAGACAGAAAACAGAGACAAAGGAAAAGAGATGGAGACAGTAAGACAGAAATAGAGTGACACATATACACAGAGACAAAAAAGAAACAAAGACAGAAAGATACAGTAAAAAATTGACACAGAGAAACAGAGACAGAGACAGAGACAGAGAATGACCATAATGGTTATATTTGATTATGGTACAAGGTCCCAGAATATACAAGAGAGTTTGGGATAGGTAAAGAGATACAAATGGTGGATATGAACAAAAATATTATCCTTGGCAAGAAGAAGGGACCATTATTATTTTTTTTCTCCTGGTAAATTTATTTATATTAATGCTCATTGATTTATGAATAATGTTGGGAGAGAAAAATCAGACCAAAAGAGATGGAAAAAACAGAAAAAGAGAAGTGAACATATAGCATGTGTTGATTTACATTCAGTGTTCTTACTTCTTTTTCTGAATGCAGATGAAATTTTCTGTCCAAAGTCTCTTGGGATTGCTTTGGATCACTGAACCCCTGAGAAGAACCAAGTTTTTCATAATTGATCATGTCACATTCTTGCTGTTATTGTGTACAATATATTCCTGGTTTTGCTTGTTTTGCTCAGTGTCAATTCATGTAAATCTTTTTAGGTCTTTCTAAAGTCAGCTTGTTCATCATGTTTTATACAACTATAATATTCCATTACCTTTATGTGCCTCAATTTGTTCAGCTATTACCCAGTTGATGGACATCTATTAATTTTCAATTCTTTGATAGCCCAAAAAGAGCTACTACAAACATTTTGCATAAGCTGATTCTTTTCCCTCCTTTATAATTTCCTTGATTAAAGACCCAATAACTTCTGAGTGAAAGAGTATGCTTAGTTTTATAGCCCTTTGGGCAAAGTTACAAATTGCTCTCCCGAATGGTTGGATCATTTCACAACTCCACCAACAATGCATTAGTGTCCCAGTTTCCCATATCCTCTCCAAAATTTATCATTATCTTTTCCTGTCATTTTACTCAATCTGAAAGGTATGAAGTGGTACCTGAGTTGTTTTAATTTGCATTTTTCTAATCAAGAGTGATTTAGAGCATTTTTTCCTATAATTATAGATGACTTTAATTTCAAAATCTGAAAATTGTTCATATCCTTTGACCATTTATCAATTGGGGAATTACTTGTATTCTTATGAATTTGAGAGAATTCTTTATATATTTTAGAAATGAGACCTTTATCAGCAACACTGAAGATTTTTTTCCTGGCTTTTTACTTCCCTTTTAATCATTTCTGTTGATTTTGTTTGTGTAAAACCCTTTTAATTTAATATAAACAAAGTTGGTCATATTGTCTTTCATAATTTTCTCTAGTTCTTCTTTAGTCATAAATTCCTCCCTTCTCTAAAAATATAATAGGTAAATTATACCATCTCTCCTAATTTTTTATGGTATCATCATTTATGCCCAAATCATTTACCCATTTTTACCTTATTTTGGAATGGGATATAAGATGTATGTCTCTATCAAGTTTTTGACATTTTTTCAGCAATTTTTGTCAAGTACTGAGTTTTTATCCCAGAAAGTGGAGTTTGGGGGTTTATCAAATAATAGATTATCAGTCTTGATTATTATATTTTATGCATCTAATCTATTCTATGGATTCACCACTCTATTTCTTAACCAATACCAAATGGTTTTGTTGACTGTTGCTTTTATAATATAATTTTAGTTTTGCTGCTGCTAAGTCACCATCCTTTGTATATTTTTTCCATTAATTCCCTTGACATTCTTGACTTTTTATTCTCCCAGAAATGAATCTTATTATTATTTTTCTAGTTTTGTAAAATAATATTTTGGCAGTTTAATAGGTATGGTACTTATTAAACAAGTAGACCAATTTTGGCAGAATTGTCATTTTTTATTTTATTAGCTCAACTTACCCATGAGCAATTGATATTTTTCCATTTTTTAAAAATCTGACTTTATTTGTGTGAGAAGTGTTTTTTTAATTGTGTTCATATATTTCTTGGGTTTATCTTTGCAGGTAGACCCCCAAGTTATTTATTTTGTCTACAATAATTTTCAGTGGAATTTCTCTTTCTATTTCTTGTTGATAGGCTTTGTCAAAGAACAAATGTATATGCAGGGGAGAAAATAGGATGAAGGGAAATACAGAGCTGGTTATGAATGTGAATGGAATGAGTTCTCCCACAAAATGGAAGCAAATGGAAGAGTTGATTAAAAAACAGAATCCTACAATATGTTGTTTATAAGAAACACATTTGACACAGACATACAGTGTAAGGTAAAAGGCTAGAATAGAATTTATTATTACAATTTAACTTTTAAATTTTTTATATATTTATATTTCCCCCTGTTTACCTTTGAATGCTTATCTTGAGTCCTGTATTTGTAGATTAAATTCCCTGTTTAATTCTGTTTTTTTTTTCAATACAAATGATTGAATGTCTGTCACTTTATTGAAGCTCCATCATCTCTCCTGAAAAAAAGATGCTGAATCCCCTAGGTAGTTAATTCTTAGTTGTAACCCTAGGTCTTTTGCCTTTTATAATATGGTATTCCAGGTCCTGTGATCCTTTATTGTAGAAGCTTCCAGATCCTGGGTAATACTGAATATTGCTCCTTGATGTTTGAATTGTTTTTCTCTGGTTGCTTACAATATGTTTTCTTTGAGATTATAGTTTTGTTGTTTCTCCACAAAGTTCCTTTAGGTTTTCCTTATGGGATCTCTTTCTAAAGGTGATTGATGGAATCTTTCAATCAGTATTTTTCCCTCTGTTTCTAGAATATTCAAGCAATTTCCCTTATTGATCTCTTGTGAATGCTACCTGAGCTCTTTTTTTTTTTTTTTTTTTTTTTTGGTCCTGATTTTCAGGTAGGCCAATAATTTTTAAATTGTCTCTTCTGAATCTATTTTCCAACTTGACTATTTTGTCAATGAGGTATTTCACATTTTCTTCCATTTTTCCATTTTTTAAAATTTGTTTGACTGATTCTTATTGTCTCACACAGTCATTAGCTTTCATTTGCTCTGTTCTACTTTTTAATGTGTGATTTTCTTCAATTAGTTTTTGTATCTCTTTTTCCATTTCGTTAATTCTACTGTTTAAGGAGTTCTTTTCAGATAATTTTTTTTTCTTTCCTTTTCCAAGATTTTTCTTTCCATTCTCATTTTTTTTTCTTCTTCTCTTATTTGTCTTTTAACATCTTTTATAAGCACTTCCAAGAAGCTTCTTAGGGCTGGACACCAAATCATATCACTCTTTTGAGATTTCCTCTTGAGATGTGTCCTCTTCTGAATTCGTGTTTTGGTCTTCCCTGTCACCACAGTAACTTTCTATGGTCAAGATTATTTTGTGTTATACACCCAGAAAGAGGGATAATACCCCCAGAGAGAGGGATATGAAATGTGGATCACAACATAATATTTTCATGCTCTCTGTTGATATTTGCTTGCATTGTGTTTTCTTTCTCTGATTTTTTTCTTGTAGATATGATTTTTCTTGCACAACAATGATAAGTGTGGAAATATGTATACATATATTCGACTTGTCAAGTATTTTAACATAATTAACATGTAGCGGACTTCCTGCCATTTAGGGGAGGGGAGGGAACTGGGGGAAAAATTTGTAACAGAAAGCTTTGTAAAGATCAATGCTGAGGAACTACCTATACATATGTTATGCAAATAAAAAGCTTTAATTAAAAAAAAAAAGATTCTTTTGTGTTTCTGATTCATTTTCTTTCCTTTTCTTTTGGTATTTCCTTTTTTTTCCTTCACTTTTAAGATGCAGCTCTGTCCCTGAAATAGTTCTGGAATTTAGCCACGATATTTCTGGGGGACTTAATTTTTGCGTTTCTTTCAGGAGGTGATCGGTGGATTGTTTCAAGGAGTATTTTGCCTTCTGGGTCTAAAATATCAGGGCAATTTTCTTTTATGATTTCCTGGAAGATAGTGTCCAGGTTCTTTTTTTCATCATGGCTTTCAGGAAGCCCTATAATCCTTAGATTGTCTCTCCTAGATCTATTTTCCAGGTCAGTTGTTTTTCCTAGGAGATATTTCATGTTTTTCTCTATCTTTTCATTTTTTTGTTTTTGTTCAACTGAATCTTGAAGTCTTGATGAGTCATTCATTTCCAATAGTTCGATTCTAATTTTTAATGTCATATTTTCTTCAGTTACTGTTTTTAGTTCCTTTTGCAATTGACCAATTACATGTTTTTGTTCATTGCATTCTTTTTCCATTTTTTCTATTTTATTTTGCAGTGATCTCATTTCGTTTCCCCATGTTTCTTCTAACTCTCTTTTAAGATTTTTTATGCAATCTTCAAAGAAAGCCTTGTGACATGGAGACCAATTTATGTCTCTCTTTGGGGCTTTTTCTGGAGTTGCTTTACCTTTAGGGGCTTCAGGATTTGAGGTCTGTTCTTCCCTCTCTCCATAAAAATTGTCTATGGTGAGAGCTCTTTTTGGTTTTTTATTCATTTTTTTTAAAGGTGTGAGGTCTGTTTAGCTTAAAGGTGGGACAGCTGCTTTATTTTGCCCTGAGGCAGTTCTGCTGATTGAATTATTTCAGGAACTGGGCAGTTCTGCTGATTGAATTATGTCAGGGGCTGGGCAGCTCCACTGATTGAATTATTTCTGGTGCTTATCAGTCCTGTTGTTTGATTGATTGCTTTAAGGTGCTATGTAATGGCAGCTAGGTCTGATGCTCATCAGGGGTTCAGTGGTTCACAATCTATCCCCCTCAAAAGGCAGACCCTCCAAACCACCTGCTCACAATCAGGACAAATTGTTCCAAGAGGCTTGCAGAAGACTCCCAGGTGTGTGAAAAGCACAACGCTCCCACTCCTGTTCTGACTCCTGTTCCAGCTCCCTGCTCCAGCTCCCTGCCCCGGTCTCCCTGCGCTGCAGTCTGGGTTCAGTAGGCCACCCCCTGCCCCATTAAAACAGACCTGTTTTGAGGTTCTTCCAGAGTATCTTCTTCTAGAATCGTGTTGTTCTCCAGATATTGTGGATTTTTTTGCTTCAGCATCAGTCTAGAGGCTTCATATGTTGTTGGTTTGAGGGGAGGTTAGAGGAGGTTACAAAGACTCCTGTCTGATCTCCGCCACCATGGCTCCACCCCCGGAAGGAAGTCCTGTCCCTGAAATAAAAAGGTTGCTGTTCCAAGCTTCCTAGGCAGCTCTGAGCCTTGGCTTGAGCACAGTGCTCCCTTATGTTTGCCGGGGGTAGCTTTGCCTGCTCTGATTAAGAAACAGCCTGGTTTCCTACAGCTTGCCTTCTGAGCTGGGATTGGAAGCTGCTCCCCTGCTATGCTCCTCTACCAAGCCAGGACTGAAGGTCTTAGTTGCTGATTTGCTGTGATTAAGATCCTCTCAAGGGCTTTCCCAGAGTCTATCTGAGTTGAACTGAGCACCCTTTGCACCCCAGTGAGACTGATCTTTCTTGAAGTTTTTCCTGTCTGTCTTGAGCTGGAGAGGAATTTCATTCCATCAGACTCTGTTCAGAGATTTGTTTTCATGTGGTTTCCAAAGGGAGAGCACAAGCAGCTTCCTGTCTTGGCTCCACTTCCATAACCCAAGATATGTTAAACATGTTCACTTCTTCTCTAAATATTTCCACATTTATCATGCTGCACAAAAAAAAAATCAGATCAAAATGGGGAAAAAATGAGAAAGAAAAAATTAGCAAGCAAACAGCAACAAAAGGAGTGAAAATACTGTGTTGTGATTCATATTCAGTCTCCCTTGTTTTCCCTCTGGATGCAGATAGCTCTCTCCATCACAAGTCTATTGTAATTGGTCTGAATCATCTCATTTTTGAAAAGCCATATTCATCAGAGTTGAAGAGATAATAAATTCTTCAATCACAGCTCTTGAAGTTGAAAAACAGGTAGGTGGTCTAGGTTGGGCAAGAAGGCAGAAAGATCTGAGTTCAAATGTGGTGTTAGACACTTACTACCTGCATGACTGCAAGATACATACTTCATCTCAGTTTGCCTCAATTTCCTCAACTATAAAATGAGTCCAATGATAGCACCTACTTCATAGTGTTGTGAGAAGTAAATGAGATATTTATAAAGTAGATAGCACACAATAGGCACCTAAAAATATTTGTTGCATTCTTTCTTTTCAAAATATCAACTGCATTATATATAGGGTTGAAAGAAAGAAAGCATTGTTAGATAACTTGAATAATAAAGCCTGTGACACTGGGCAAGTCACTTAACCCCAATTGCCTCAGTAAAAATAAATAAATAATAATAAAAAATAATAAAGCCTGAATGGTTTTAACAAATTATAAACAGAATATGAATCAATATGTGACAATAATCAAGGTAATCCAAGTTAGTTTCTATTAAGAAAGGGTTAGTGTCCAAATACAAAGATATTATGTAACCTATGAATTTTGCCCTACTTAGACCACATTTGCAGTAATCTATTCAATTCAAGATATCACATTATGGGGAAGTGCATTAACTAACTAGAGTATGTTCAAAAGAAACAAAGTAGGATAGGAAAAGAGCAGATCTATTAAAATCAGAGAAACTGGAAGTGTTTTGCTTAGAAAAGAGCAGATTTTGGGGTAAGACATGCTAGCTATCTTCTAATGTTTCGAGGATTACCATGTACTATATAGGATTTAGAGTTGTTCTGTTTGGATCTAAAAAATATAATTAAAGATAGTGATGGAAATTGTATAGATGATCAGTAAAGAATAAATATCCTAACAAGTAGTACTGTCCCAAAAAATTGAACTCAGTGATAACTCTAAAATATTTATTTATATCTGTAAAGACCTAAGGATCATAAAAATCAAATAATTCTGTTTTTACAATGAATAGTTGCTCCCTCATTCCCTTTCATATCAGTAAAAGAAAGAACCTAATGAGTAAAACTAATGAAGTAAACTTCAGTACCATCTCAGTTTTACCTTCAACTATAATTGTACTTTGGAAAGTTCACTAATTACTTTATTAAGTTCCAAAATGTATTCAAACTAAGTAAGCTGAAAATTGGAGCCAAAGGTATGATATTTAGAATTGTAAATGAGTTGAGAAATGGAGGGTTAATTTAAAAGTGCTGTTCCAGGCATAACTGTGATAAAGTATTAAATGAATATTTCAAAGGTATAATAAAAACATCCAACTGAGATTTTTCTATTTGAAGGTTTCCTATAAGGCACTGATATTTGGCTAAGCCCACAAATGCCATTAATAAGTCAGATTGAGGTTGCTGCTTTATTTAACTAAAAGAATTGTTATTTTTATGATTTTAGCATCTTTGATGGTATGTAGATGTAAAGTATATTTTAAATCAGCACAAACTAAAAAGAATCAAAAAAATCAAGAATATTTACATAAAGAAAAGTCCCAGGTTTGAACTAATTAAATCCAAAAAATTGAGATACTTTGGGACTAACGTGTGTAGATTTAATTTAACTCAATTGCATAATCATTTATTGCAGCTATACATTTTACTGGATACTATTCAAGTTGCAAGTTATAACATGTAAAAAATGAAGCAGTGGCTGCCTGCAAGAACTATTCAACCATTCTACTGGGAGGAACAACATATAAACATAAAATAGAAAATATATGCACATTAACAACATAGTATTTGGGGGAAAGTAGCCAACACTAACAAATGAGAATATCAATAAAGGCTTCTTGGAAAAAGAGACATAAACTGAGATTCCTAAAGACAGAAGTTAGGAGGAAGAATATTCCAAGCCCATCTGAAAGCACCTGCCAAAGAACTGAGTTGTTATGCATGGAGTACACAAAATAAAATTTGTCTAGAATGTAGCATGTGTGTGGTATTGGGGAAGAGGGTGGTTGGTAATATGAAATAAGTATAGAAAAGTAAATTGGATCTTTGATATGTAATCATTTAAATTCCAAACAAAAGAGTTTTTCTTTTACTCTAGATGCTAGAGGGAATCCTGGGAGGTTTGGAAGCATATCTAACATGATCAGACTTATGATTTCAGTAATTCAGAGAACTATTTTAAAGGTAAATTCTAATGGGAAGAGATTGGAGGCAGAAAAACTAATTAGGATAGTTTTGTAATTCAAACAATAGATACCCCAAATGAAACTCATTTTCCCCTCTTCTTATAATCCCCCCCATTCTTATTTACCTATTTTCCCCAAGTATACTATCCTCCTTTTCATCACCAAGGTTCACAACCTCAGTCATCTTCAAATCTTCACTCTTTTTAAATCTTCATATCCAATCAGTTTCCAAAATCTTGATTCTATCTCTACATGTCTCATGATTGTCCTCTTCTCTCTTCTGAAATTCCCAAATTTTCTGCAAGAAAGATCCTTGCTCTTTCCACTAGACGACATTGCCTCATCTCAAAAGAACATTTCATGTTTATTTTATTCACTCATTCTTTTTAACTTTTATGCACAAAACTGAACTATTAGTCTACTTTAAAATTATATGACTTTTTTTTGCCACAGTCATTACTACTGGTATTAGTATGCTATTTTTCATCTTATTTTTAAATGAAGGCACTTTTTTGTAAAAATTATTCTTTCACATAGATCTATTTTGCATGTGGGCACCTATGTTTCATCTTTTCTTAAGTAAGGTACATATCTAAAGGTATTTGCCTTTAGCTTCTAATCCCTATAAAAGCAACATGTCCATAATAAAAAATGAAAAGATTATTTTATTTGGGGTTTTAAATGAACCATGAAATAGAGAGTTGTTGGGTTAATGAAGGATACCCTAAAGTATATCATGGCATTTTGCATTGAAATACATTTTGCCTTGGCCTGTTGAGTGGCATTTTATTTTCATTGTCTCCCAAAAAGATCCTTGAGAATAAAGCTCATGACATACCTCTCTATCCTCTATAGAATTTTTTTTGTCACTACAGACCCATTGCTAGATATGCAGTCTAATGTGCATCTCTGTAATCAAGCATTTTCTCATGTAACTAAAATTGGCTTTAATTTTGTCATCTGAAAATTGTCTGTTCATATCCTTTGACCATATTTAAATTGAGGAATGACTTGGGGTTTTATTTGTTTTTGTTATTTTTGTTTTTTTGCTGAGGCAATTGGGGTTAAGTGACTTGCCTGAGGTCACAGAGGTAGGAAGTGTTGTTTCTGCCCAGATATGCTATCAGGCCTTCCTGACCTCAGGGCTGATGCTCTATACACTGCCCCATCTAGCTACCCAGTGACTTGTATTAGTATAAATTTGACACAGCTCTATATATATTTTAGAAATGAGATTTTTATCAGAAACATTGGCTCTAAACATTTCCCCCCAGATATCTACTTCCCTTATAATCTTGTTTCTTTTGGTTTTGTTTGTGAAAAAAAAAAAACTTCTTAATTTAATGTAATCAAAGTTGTTCATTTTTCTTTTCATAATGTTCTCTAGTTCTTCTCTGGTCATAAATTCCTCCCTTCTCCAAAGATGTGATAGATAAATTTTCCCTTGTTCTCTTAATTTGTTTATGGTATTATCTGTTAGGCCTGAATCATTTATCCATTTTGACCTTATTTTGGTACAGGGTGTGAGATGTATGTCTGTGTGGGATGGGTGCTTGACTCCCTTTCCCAAATTAACTAATCAAAGACATCTTAAGGTACAAAGAGAAAGCATTTATTTAATCCCAGCATGGAAAGGCCCAGTCACACACCTGGGAGCCATCCCCAACTCCTGCCATGTGGTCCTGGAACCTGACCAGCTTCTTACTTGTCAGGTGTTTAAAAGCAAAAGACCCAAGCCTTTTCATTGGATAGACTAAAGGGAAGTAACCATCCTTGACTGATGGTCACCAATGTTGTCTGCTTCCTACAGGTCAAGTCACTTCCTGCAACTTCACTAACTTCCTACATCTCAGGGTTCAAGGTCTGGGAATAGGGATCATGTGACTTAGGCCTAGTCTCATAAACTTGAGAAAACTTCATCCAATCAGTTCCATTCAGGCCTATGCAGATGTTCTAAAATCTTTTTCAGCTTTCCCAGCAATTTTTGTCAAATATTGAATTTTTTCTCCAGAATCTGGAGTATGAAGATTTATCTAATTCTAGATTGCTATAGTCCTTGATTATTATGGCATGCTAATTTTTAAGACCCTTTTTCAATTCTTCCAAGAGAATTTTATGAAATGGGAACCAACTCATATCACCCTTTGGAGCTTCATCTGGAGATGATTTGCCTTTAGTGTCCTCAGGATTTGAGGTCTGTTCTTCTCTGTCTCCATAAAAGTTATCTATGTCAGAGTTCTTTTTTATTTTTTTGCTCATTTTTAAAGTTTGAGGTCTGCTTTTGGGACAAAGGGGAGATTGTCCCAAGCTTCCTCTAAAGGTGACAGCAGCTTCATGCTGCCCTAGGGCTGGTGCTGCTCACTTCCTTCCTATGCTGGGCATATGTATCCTAGTCCTGTGTTATCCTGGAGTTCAGGGGCCTTTTGTAATTGCATTGGATGTCTCACAATTAGTTTGCTGATCCACTGGCTTCTGAATTAGCACAGAGTAGCTGATGCTGCTGTATTTTGGCTACGAGCCTCCTAGTAGGTTCACCAATGTGCAGATGCCACACCACCCTGGGTTCTTCCATTGTGATTGCATTAGACCACCTCCCCCTCTCTCTATGCCTGATTGAAAAAGACCTTTTCTGAAATTCTTCCAAAATAACTTCTATTGAAAATTTGTTACAATGAAAAAATTTACATGTTTTGTCACTCCAGAACTAGTTCAGAGGTTTGATTTAGTGTTGATCTGAGAATAGCTTAGAAGATTTCAGGCAAAGACCGAACTACTCTCTGCTATTTTGGCTCCACTACTCCCCACCCCCTTAGATTGATTTTTGACTAGAACAAAGTGTTTGGGTAGGGAAGGAATATGAAGTAAAATTTTAAAATTGAAAAGAAAGATAACAATACCAAAATATTCACAGCAGCACTCTTGTAGTCACAAAAATCTGAAAACAAAAGTGGTGCTTATAAACTGGGTGATGGCCAAAGAGACTATAGTATGTGGTTTAATGGATCAAGAAATAATATACAAGTATGATGAATAGGTGGGTGGAGCCAAGATGATGGAGTGCAGACACAACTCTGTGACCTCCTCTGATCATATCTCAAACCAACAGCAGATTAAGCCTCTGAACTGGTTCTGGAGTCAAAACTCCAGCAAATATTTGGAGTACAACAAATTCCCAGCAGAAGTTACCTTGGAAGAGCTCTGGAGCAGGTCTGTTTCAGTCTGGCAGGGGGTTGGGCGATTTGCCATACTCAGGCAGCAGTGTGCAGCTAGAGCAGGAAACTTTTGCTGGGACAGAGCATGGGAGATGCTAAGTACCTGGGAAGTCCCTGGGAGACACTTGGCCCACTTTGCTCTAGTTGTGGGCAGGTACTTTGGCAGATCTGCCTTTAGTAAAAGGTAGATTGAAAACCACTGAGAACACAGGACCTAACCCAGCTAGCCCAGCACTGGAAGTCAACCAGCTGAACTGCCCAAGGGCATATTGAAGCATTTACTCCTCCTCTGCTCTAAAAAGACTTCAAGCTCTAAAAAATGACTAAGAAACAGAAAAGAACTCTCACCATAGACAGCTTTTCTGAAGAGAAAGAAGCGCAGACCTCAGATCCTGAGGTGCGTAAAGGTAAAGCAACTCCACAGGAAGCCACAAAGGGAGACATGAGCTGGTCCCCATTTCACAAGTTTTTCCTGGAAGATTGCATAAAGAATCTCAAAGGATAGTTAGAAGAAAAATGGGGAAATGAAGTAAGATCAGTGCAAGAAGGATATAATGCCCTGCAAAAGAGATATGAAAAAGCCTCCAATTCACTGAAAAACAAAATTGGTGAAATGAAAAAATTCAACAACTCACTGAAAAACAAAATTAGTAAAATGGAAAAAGAATGCAATGAATCAAAAAATTCAATTGGCTAGTTACAAAATAAATTTTAAAAAGATAACTGAAGAAAATAATATTTTAAAAATTAAAATTGAAAAAATAGAAGTGAATGATTCAATAAGACTTCAAGAATCAAACAAAAGCAAAAAAAAAAAGAAAAAAATAGAAGAAAATATGAAATATCTCCTAGGAAAAACAACTGACTAGGAAAACAGATCTAGGAGACACAATCTAAGGATTATTGGATTCCATGAAAGCCATGATGAAAAAAGGAACCTAGATCTTCCAGGAAATCATGAAAGAAAACTGCCCTGATGTTTTAGAATCAGAAGACAAAATCGCCATGGAAAGAATTCATCAATCTCCTCTTGAAAGAGACCCCAAAATTTAAAGCCCAAGGAATATCATGACTAAATTTCAGGACTATCGCACCAAGGAAAAGATATTGCAAGGAGCTAGAAAGAAACAATTCAAATACCAAGGATCTGTGATCTGTAATTACAATCACACAAGATCTGTCACCTTCCATATTAAAGGATCGAAGGGCCTGGAATCAGATATTCCAAAAGGCAAAGGAATTTGGATTACAGCCAAGAATAAGTTATCCAGCTGTAATGAGCATTATCTTCCAAGGAAAAAGATGGTCATTCAATGATATAGGTGAATTTTACCTATTTCTAATAAAAAGACCAGATCTGAACAAAAAATTGCATCTTCAAACACAGAACTCAAGAGAAGCATAAAAAGGTAAACAGGAAAGAACTCTTGAGAACTATATTTCTACAATGGGTATACTTAAAGAATGGGGGTATAATTTGATTTTTCTTCGATAAAATGAAAAAGAAACTAGAGATAGAAGGGCTATCATATTGGAAAAACAGGGGAAAGTAGGTAAAATAAAGTAAAAAAAGGAGGTAAAAATAAGGTAAAATCTCATGAAAAAGCAAAGAAAATCTAATATAATTGAGGGAAAGAAGGGAGGGTGATGAACATTGTGTGAATCTTACTCTCATCAGATTGGGCTCTAAAAGAGTATATAAGACACATTTGGTTTCACAGAAAATCATGTCCTTCCTTATACGGAAGTAGGAGGAAAAGAAGGGGATAGACCAATAGAAGGGAAAATAGAAGAATTGGGTGAAAGGGTAAAAAAAGAGGAAGGGGCTCTAAAGGGGTGAGGATTGTTAGAGGGAGGTGGCCATCAAAAACAAAATACTGGGAAGGGGTGAAGGGAGAAAGGGGAAAGGAAAGAGAATAACATAACTTTGAATAAATAAGATGGACAGGAAATACAGATTTAGTTATTTTAACTGTGGATGTAAATGGGATGAACTCTCCCATAAAAACAAAAGCAGATAACCAACTAGATTAAAAGCCAGAATCCTACAATATGTTGTTTACAAGAAACACATCTAAAACTTAGAGATACATACAGAGTAAAGGTAAAGGGCTGGAGCAGAATCTATTGTGCTTCAGGTGAACAAAAAAAAAAGCAAGGGTAGCAATCTTTATATCAGATCAAGTAAAAGCAAAGATAGATCTAATTAAAAGAGATAAGGAAGGAAACAATATTTTACTAAAGGGTACCATTGGTAATGAAGCAACATCAATACTAAACATATATGCACCAAGTGGTATAGCCTCCAACTTCCTAGAGGGGAAGTTAAGAGAGATGTAAGAAGAAATAGACAGCAAAACTATATTAGTGGGAAATCTCAACCTTGCTCTCTCAGAATTAGATAAATCAAACCACAAAATAAATAAGAAAGAAGTTAGGGAGGTAAACAAAATGTTAGAAAAGTTAGGTATGATAGATCTTTGGAGAAAATTGAATGGAGATAGAACGGAGTTTACTGACAAATTCCTTCTATGATAAAGATATGGTGCTGATAGCTAAACCAGGTAGGGTGAAAACAGAGAAAGAAAACTATAGACCAATTTATCTAATGAATATTCTCTAATGAATAATGAAAATAATGAATTTTAAATTAGATATTAGCAATGAAATTACAGAAAGTCATCCTCAGGATAATACACTATGACAAAGTAAGATTTATACCAGGAATGGAGGCTGGTTCAATATTCAGAAAACTATCAGCATAAGCAATTATATTAATAACCAAACTAATTAAAATCATATGATTATCTCAATAGATACAGAAAAAGCATTTTATAAAATCCAACACTCATTCCTATTAAAAACACTAGAGAGTATAGGAATAAATGGGCTTTTCCTTAAAATGACCAGTAGCATCTACTTAAAATGATCAACAAGCATCAGATGTAATGGGGACAAACTAGAACCATTCTCAATAAGATCAGGTGTGAAGTAAGGCTGCCCAATGTCACCATTACTATTTAATATTGTATTAGAAATGTTAGCTTTGGCATTAAGAGAAGAAAAAGAGATTAAAGGAATTAGAGTATGTAATGAGGAAGATGATATGCAGATGATATGATCCTGTACTTAGAGAACCTTAGAGACTCAACTAAAAATTACTAGAAGCAATTCACAACTTTAGCAAAGTTGCAGGATACAAATAAATCCACATAAATCAGCAACATTTTTATATATTACCAACAAAGTTCAATAGCAAGAGATACAAAAAGAAATTCCATTCAAAATAGTATAAAATATTTGGGAATCTATCTGCCAAGAAAAGTCAGAAACTATACCAACTAAACCATAATACACTTTCCACACAAATAAAGTCAGACCTAATCAATTGGAAAAGCATCAAGTGCTCATGGGTAAGCTGAGCAAATATAATAAAAATGACAATACTACCCAAACTATTTACTTATTAAGTGTCATACCAATCAAACTTCCAAGAAATTATTTTACAGATCTAGAAAAAATAGTAGCAAAGTTCATTTGGAAGAACAAAACGTCAAGAATTTCAAGGAAATTAATGAAAAAAAAAAAAGACTGATGAAGGTGACCTTGCTGTACCATATCTAAAACTATATTATAAAGCAGCAGGCAGCAAATCCATTTGCTACTGGCTAAGAAATAGAGAAGTTGATCAGTGGCATAGGATAGGGTCACAGGAGAAACTAGGCAATAACTATAGCAATCTAGTATTTGATAAACCCAAAGACCCCTGCTTTGGGGATGGGAACTCACTATTTGACAAAAACTGCTGGGAAAATTGAAAACTAATATGGAAGAAATTAGGGCTTCACCCACACCTAACACTACATACCAAGATAAGATCTAAATGGGTTCATGACTAAATATGAAGAGTGATATTATAAGGAAATTAGAGAAACATAGGATAGTTTACCTCTCAGAGCTGTGGAGAGAGAAAAAATTTGTGTCCAAAGAAAAACTAGTACTTTTAATTGAACACCAGATACATAATTTTGACTATATTAAGTTTCAAAGTGTTTGTAGAAACAAAACTAATGTAGACAAGATCAGGAGGGAAGCAATAAATTGGAAAATCATCTTAACATTTAAGGGTTCTGATAAAGGCCTCATTTCTAAAATATATAGAGAATTGTCTCATATTTATAAGAATTCAAGTCACTCTCCAATCGATAAATGGTCAAAGGATATGAACAATTTTTAGATGATGAAATTAAAACTATTTCTAGTTATATGAAAAGGTGCTCCGAATCACTATTGATGAAAGAAATGCACATTAAGACAACTCTGAAGAACCACTACACACCTGTCAAATTGGCTAAAATGACAGGAAAAGATAATGATGAATGTTGGAGGGGATGTGGGAAAACTGGGACACTGATACATTATTGGTGGAACTCTGAACAGATCCAACCATTCTGGAGAGCAATTTGGAGCTATGCTCAAAAAGTTATCAAACTGTGCATACTTTGACCCAGCAGAGTTTCCATTGGGCTTATATCCCAAAGAAATCTTAAAGGAAGGAAAAGGCCCCACATGTGCAAGAATGTTTGTGGCAGTCCTTTTTTTTTTTTTTTTTTTGCTTTTTGCTATTGCAATTGAGGTTAAGTGACTTGCCCAGGGTCAAACAGCTAGGGAATGTTAAGTGTCTGAGACCAGATTTGAACTCAGGTCCTGCTGACTTCAGGGTTGGTGCTCTATACACTGTGCCACCTAGCTTCCCCTGTGTCAGCACTTTTTGTAGCGGCTAGAAACTGGAAACTGAATGGATGAACATCAACTGGAGAATGGCTGAATAAATTATGATATATGAATGTCATGGAATATTATTGTTCTGTAAGAAACGACCAGCAGGATGATTTCAGAGAGGCCTGGAGAAACTTGCATGAACTGATGCTGAGTGAAATGAGCAGAACCAGATCATTATATACAGCAACAACAAGACTACATGATTATCAATTCTGATGGACCTAGCTCTTTTCAACAATGAAATGTTTCAAACCAGTTCCAGTTATTCAGTGAAGAAAGCCATACACACCCAGAGAGGGATATGAATTGTGGACCACAAACAACATAATATTTTCATGCTCTCTATTGATGTTTGCTTGCATTATGTTTCCCTTCTCAGATTTTTTTTCTTGTACATCTGACTTTTCTTGCCCAGTAAGATAACTTTAAAAATATGTATGCACATATTCAATTTGTGAAGTATTTTAACATAATTAACACGTAGTGGACTTCCTGCCATGTAGGGGAGGGGTGGGGATTTTGTGGGGAAAATTTGTAGTGGAAAGCTTTGCAAAAGTCAATGTTGAGAAATTACCCATACATATGTTTTGCAAATAAAAAGCTTTAATTAAAAAAAAGGTATGATGAATAATAATTTGTCCTTAGAATCAAGATATCTTGGGTATAAGTCCTGAATTTTACATATTGATCATGAGAATTTAGGTGAGTCACTTATCTCACTCTCCCTAGATAAACTTTTTTTTTTTTTCCTGAGGTTAAGTGACTTGCTGGTCTTCACACAGCAAACCTAGATAAACCTTTAAGACTACAAGTTATGGAAATTTCTATCTACATTGATAAGGGGAATTTCCTGACTATGGATTACCTCTAATAATGAAATTGTAGGTATAAACCTACTCCTCCCTTCAAAAAGAACAAGATTTTTACAGGGAATTAATAGAAATAAAGGAAGATTAGTATGAATTTATGCAGAATGAAACAAGCAAAACCAAAATAATGATATACAAAATGAGTATGGCAATGTAAATGAAAAGATAATCAAAACAAAGTTAAATTCTGTGTAAGAGAAAATTCAATGGAAATTTTAGACTACATAAAATGAAATATACCTGCCTCTTCACATAAAATGTAATAATAGCTAACATTTATATAACTACCATTTAATATGTGCCAGTCACTGTGCTAAGCACTTTAAAATTATTATCTCATTTGATCCTCACAACATCCCTGGGATGTAGGAGGTATAATTATTCTCATTTTACAGATGAGGAAATTAAGGCCATGAGAGATTAAGTGAATTTTCCAGGATCACATAACAAGGAAGTATGTGATGCCTGATTTGAACTCAGGTCTTCCTGATTTCAGATCCACTGAGTTTTCTGTTTGTAGAGTCTATTTACAATAAAATGATAAACACATAGTTATTTTTATTTTTATACAAAATATAATTTTAAAGGAAAGATGATAGGAGCCTGACTGTGGAAGATTTTAAATGGCAGACTGAAGATTTTTTTCTTAGAGACAAGAAGGACAACAAAAAATTTATGATAGGATAATGATATGATCAGATGTACATTTTGGAAATATTGGTCTTTTGACTCCATAGAGGATAGGTTGCAGAAGAGAGTTTGAGATCAGGAAGACAAATAAGGAAGTTATTGTAATAGTCCAGGTAATAGGTGATTAGTCTTTGAAATACAGCAGACTATGAGAATTAAGAGAAAGGGACAGGTACCAGATACATTGTGGAAATAGAACTAACAAGAAACAGCAATTGATTAAATGTAAAAGATGAGGAAGAATAGTGTCAGAAATGATTCTGACATTGCAAACTGGGGTGACTAAAAAAAGGGGTCCTCAAAATTAATAAGGGGGAAATTCCCATTATACACATCTGTTTACAAAAAGTTTCACAGACATTATACCCCAGGAAATTAATATACCTGATCACCTTCCTTGGATTTAATTCTTAGAGATAATGCTAATAAGCAATTTGGAAGAAGAATAAAAATAAATGTATGTCTTTTCATCAATTTCTTATAAAATCATAGAATTTAAATGTTGAAAATTATTATTAAAGGTCAAATCTAATTATCTCATTTTATTTATATGGAATCCAGAAATGTTACTTAAATCCCCAGGTCATGCAGGTAATAGAAGAAGAATTATCACTCAGATATTTTTACTCCTTACCCAGCACACTTCTCATTATACTATATGATGTGTTTGTTACTAATGCAAAGGTTATTTTTGGTCCATTCCTTTTTTAAGTAAGCTACACAATTACTGATGACTACTTTTACACCTGGAATTGATTCAACTATTGCCCAGAGATTTCATTTGTATATTTTTAAATTATATACAATTTGGGGGCAATTTTCATCCATAGAATAATTAATATTTGGATATACTGGATACTAAAATAAAACAGCCTATGAGTAAGAGATTTTAAGTAAAATAAGATTTCTTTGTAATAGCTTTCACAGTTTTATAAGGATAAATATCTATCTATATATGTGTGTATACGTATATATTTATATATATGCACATATGTATGTGTATGCATACTTGTAAAAACTCCAAAAGATACATGATTTCTTTAGGTTTACACATCAATCTTCAATGATACATCTGTCCTAAATGTCTTAATGCACACTCATTGAAAATGATTTGGCATTGCAGCATTTTTCCATTACCACTAATATGGGTAATCACACTTCTCCATCCAAAATATTCTGTACAGACACTGAAATTGCTGAAGGTCACTACCATATTAAAAATCCATCTGTCAAGGGGTGAATCTAAATAACAGGCTGGTCAGCTAAGAAAGCTATCATTGCATCTTTAGAAGCACCATAGAACATCTGGGTTCAAGTGAAAGGAAGCCTTGGGTGTATATCATGAATCGTCAGTTTTTTTCAGATGGAGACTCCAAAGTCATTTTAAAGATTTGTAGATTTGATCAGTCTGATTTTTTTTTTTTATAAGCACTTTCCAATATAACACTGACAGTTTCAATCCCAGCTGGAACAAAATAGAAAATGTTTCTGGGAACTTTCAAGATTTCACTGGGGCTAATGACTATATCAAAGAAAATTAATTGGCAAATTTATTAACTAAAACCCTATTTATACATCTGACATCAATCTTCACAATTTTTTTGGTAGGGAAATAATGGCTCTCACTGCCTTTCTTAGATTTGTCAGTGCCTATAAATTAAATAAAATGTGCTTGAACCTTGAAAGTATATGTGAATTTTCTGTCATAGAATTCCTAGAAATTATCTAGGTCAAGGCAATATTTCCTAATGATATTAAGTATAACACATAGTCCAGACAGTATCCTTAGTAGAAAGATCAACAAATGACTTTCTTATTCTAGATAGTTATAAAGAAAACTCTAATTCATATATATATATATGTCTATACTAGTTTTCTTATCAGTAAGCAAAATTTAGCCATGCTAAAGTATAGCTTTGTTAGTGCTCAGTATTAGTATGGTATGTATTCAAGACTAACCTCTAATAAATAGTTGTCGTATTGCATTAAGCAAGACCCATAACTTCTCTTTCAAAGACCTGAAGCCAGTCTAAGAATGAAAGATGCAGAATTTTAATGTATTGGTAGGGTAGATGGAGTTTCAGTACCAGTGAACGATCTTCAAGTCCAGACCAAATGCTAAAGGTCTAGACTTGTGATTTCATTTATATATGTAGATGTGCGTATAAATAAATATAGATATGTAGAGAGGAGGAGGAAGAAGAGGAACAGAAAGAGGAAGAAGAAGAAGAGGAGGAGGAGGAAGAGGAGGAAAAGAAGAAAGAAGAGAAGAAGGAGGAGGAGAAGGAAAAGGAATGAGGAAAAGGAAGAAGAGAAAGAAGAAGAAGAAAGAAGAAGCAACAGCAGCAGCAGCAGCAGCAGCTTGGACCTGAGAGTTCCTTCATACAAACACACACACACATCATATATATATATATA